>DWQX01000843.1:0-35207 GCA_018245475.1 Pharmacophagus antenor
TTTTTAAATTATTTTATGTTACATAACAAGTTCCCTATTTAATAAGGTAAGTAAATAATTTGTAGAGCACTAACTTTTGGAGTTTTATTCAATATTTTTTTCTAGGTGGTCTCAAACTTTTGGCCGGCAATGTATATACGAGAATACGCCGCATAGAATGAAATCCATTTAACGAATAATTAGGATCGGAAAGCTCCAGCGCGTTGCCAGTTTCACTCAGCCGAATTAATTCGTGAATGCTTTCCCGAAAATATTTTAGAGCGAACTAAATATAGCTACATTTTACTGTGAACACAGGTTTGGTTTTAGCGTTATTGATTCCTACACTAACGAGCTATTCCTACGAAGCCAGGTAACGAACAAAATTTTTATGAAATATTTTGAAATTACACTGATATAAAAAATAACATGGGTTTTGTTTTCAACTTTTTAATCAAATATTTTTATCAAATATTTTTATTATATTATAAAATTAATTAGCGCACTGACCACTGATAATGTTAGTGCGATGAAAATTGTTGGTTTAATAATTGCACAATTGTAGCAATTGTACGATTTAACTGCAGCTATTCTGAAAATGTGTTTTGGGTACGAAGTTTCGTATATTATTATAATAACCCTAATTAATTTCGTTACAATAATGTTAAAGTACTTCACACCCAAATCACAATAATAGTAGCAATTTATTAAAATCTAGAACACTAAATAATTTCATTATGCCCTTTACTTTTTCGGACTGCTATTACCTAAAAAAACTTCTTCACAAAGCTATTTTTTGACAAGAAATTGAACTAAAGAATAGAATCAAATGCCGGTAATTCAATTTCTAATAAACTATTCTCCATTAACGATTAAAGTAAAATTAAAAAGCTGAAAATTGAAATCTTAAAATACTCTAAGATAGTGCATTGAAAGAGATTTTAAATAAAATTTTAGAAATAAAAAAAAATACTCAGTCACGATATATCCACGATCTGAAATTATTTTTGTATTACAAAAAATATGTTAAAACGAAAATAATTTCCAGAGCATGCAAGTCTTACAGAGAAAGTCATCACGTAATAAAAGGCTACTGCATTAACAATTTCTTTATAACACGTATCTCTCTATATTGCGTAGCAAGGCACTTGAAATTTATAAGAACCAAGAATAGAAACCGCACGTTAATAATATTATAAAAGACAATATTTGTCTATCTTTCTTTTAAACTCTAGACTCCATTTTATCCAAAGAAGAAAATTTTAAAAACGAGAATAACGTAATGCGCAAAATAATTATTTTATACGAAAAGGAATAGAGAAGAACCTGCTACAGGGAATGTAAATATTTTGTAGGCTTTTGTACATATAAAATACTTGATTTAGGTGAAAGGCCACTATTTATGTTGGCGCTAAGTAACGTTAACGTTTTTACCTTATAGGGACCTTATTTCGCCAGGTAAAAAGTGTAATTCCTTTATAGTATAGAAGAAATTAATCACGATTGGCCGCCACACGCCGCTCTCTATGAATATTTTCCAAGTCGTCAGAAACCCGTTAATATAAAGTGATTGCATTTGTCGTAGGAAAATTAATGGGGTCCTTCGTAGGTGAACATTCAGTAGTAAATCGTCCCAACTTTATTCTAATTACAATTCTTAATTTATAGAATCACTACTGTTTTAATCAATTTCGACAGCATTTTAAAGTTTTTCTCATAAAATTACAAGATACGTCTCTGTAAAGTTTTCCCTAATGGAAAAATGACAATGTTCAAATATTAATAGCAGCGACGTTAAATAAAACAAACTGTATTTAATAATAATAAATGCATAAATACATAAAGGTGAAAAATAACATAAAAAACCAACCAAAAAATTCCGGAGCAAAAAAATCCAAATCAAAATGTGCACAAAATAAAAAAAATATAACACTTCACATAAACAGAATGTATCATAACACCGCACACATAAAAAAAATCTTAAAAGCTTTAAAAGTATGCAAAACGCACTATAACAAACACCAAACACACAACTTTACCCGTTTGCCGCCAAAATCTCCAACTTTTTTTCTTGGCAGTTCGCGTTGGTCAAAAGAGTGTCGAATATTCGCGAATTCGAAATTGAAAATCAACTTTCCCGTTGCGTCGGGACGCGTGACTCCGGAATTCGAATGTAGAATTTTCGGCTATGATGGGGAAGATGTGCGCATAGCTGTGGCTTAGATGAGACTGTGGCGTGGTATGTACCGCGGCGGTCGCACTGTGTGGCCAAAGCCGACTTTCGCCCCGACCGGTCGCCCTACAGCTCGAACGATCACCGACACATCCAGGAATAATGATAATTCTTTATTTTTAACATCATTAGTATTATTTTTAAAATATTTAGTAAATATGTGATTTCAAAGTCAGACATATAATAATGAAGACATATGACAAAAAATAGTAACAAACTGATTTTTGGTAGTAACAAATTAAACCATTTCTTCTAAAGATTTGCTTCTCTGGTAATACCAATAATATATTTTTTTTCATGTATGAAATTTAAAAAAGTTGTAATATTATACAACTAAACAGATATAAAAAAATCTCATATATAATTTCCTGCGCTTAAATAATTAAAACGTGTTCATAACTGCATAAAATCGTTTTAATTATTATTAATAAAATTGATTCAGTGATTTACAATAATTGGTGACCAATATTAGTGATATATTATGAGGTAAAATTGTATAAATAATATTGATTCATAATAAAGCAGAATTAACGTTATCAGCAGTTATGTCACTGGTAACCCAGTTCGTGCAACAATGGCAACTTTAAATGGCGCGAATGTTGCAGGAAGCAGCAGGAGCTGTGACGACAGGATACCGCGGCTGCGACAACTTCGCAGGAACTGTATACAACGAACAATGTTCGTGTTGTTTTCACAATGTTGTTTGTCTCTGAAAATATCTCTTTTAGCTGCATACATCTGTATATACAAATAATGAATTTTGTTTATCATTCAATTTACACCTCTGTTCCAAATGCACTTGGACTATTACATTTTAATAGCTATTACAAATTCACGCTTTAATAACGGCATTAGAGAAAATTGTAACAGTTGAAGAACATCATCATCTACTACAATATCTAAATATACATTTATAATGATGCAGGACATGAAATTTTCTGAATCTAAAAGTCGACCCGCCAGTTTTTAGTCAATCCAAAACACTAATTATATGTAATATCAGCCGTACTACAATTTTTGTACAGTTTTTATATTTATTGACTTCTAATTAAATATTGTATTAAAAACCTTAAGCTTTACTAAGAATCTTTATACTGTTTGTAGCATTGTATAGAAATTGCACAAAATATGAACATGGTATTTAGTTAAGTTTTTATATTTTATATATAAAAAGTAATTATCAAGAATTAACAACACTGTAATTGGAAGTATACCGGTCTATACCGTGAACATCTCACTCGTAAAGTCAGCTTCTGCAATGCTACCGGCCGTAGCAATAAAGTGAAATCCGATATCCTTGCCTACGACGGCGATTTCAACTACGAGATTCTACTGATATGGGGAGATTATTTATTTTTCATTTATAACTAACTCCTTATAAGATTTTACACTGATTCGAAATCCATCATTAAAGCACACTTTTTGATTAAATTATTAAATATGCCTTTAAGAGGTGTAACATGATAGCAATCCGAGTTAGCGTTGCGCTGTACTTTAATCAATTATGTTCGATAATTAGTTCCCAAAATGTTACGTACTCTATTAATTTATACCAGACTTTTCATACTCTATGAAATATTATAACTCATTCTTTACAAATGCATTATTTTGACTGAATTAGTGGTACGAAAAAAAACCGGTGTTTAAAGAAATTTTAAGGAAAAGTAAGTAAAATTCTTATAAATTATGAAGGTAATACTTTAACGGACACAATTATCAAGGTATCTTGTTCTGTACTTCATCAAATTTTGATTATTGGTTGCAAATTTCCTTACGTCGAGCGTCTAAAGGTCAAAACCCGCTAATACAATAATTACTTAAACATTCCAGTGCGTTCGAATATAAGTTGTTTGATTTTCTGTAGCGTTTTCAAAGTGCATCGCTAATGCGAATACGGCAACAGCTGCACCGCCGCGGAGTTCTGAGGCCTTTTATTAATTTATTCATTTACCCTTCACGCCCCAAATCCCCCGAACGTTGTGAACAGAAGGGTGCGTATCGGAATCGCGTCGCGCGCCGGATCATCCGTCACGCGGCCGATGCAAAACAAATCGATTTGCAGTTCCATTATCGAGAAATGTGATATAACATTTGTAACAAATCGCTCTCCAATTTGTAATCGCGCTTGCATGTGTTTCTTGCATTTTAACAATTATCGTTTTTAAATATAAATACCTTACAGAAACATTGAATAAACCTGTTTTTGTTTTATTACGAATATATACTTATCACTGTATAATATAGGCAGCTAAATTACCCGATCATGGATGTTTGAGTATTGGAAACTGTATAGTAAAACAATTATTGTTTTGAAATATTAAATCCGTTTAAAATATTCTGTAGGTAATCGAAATAACAAAAAAGCAACTAAAGCAAACCTCCCGGGCGATATGAGTAGGTAGGACCGTTTTCAAACCCGCCTAGCTAGGTATTAACGTCAATATTAATCTGCCGTCTTAATAGCATTGCTGTATTTCGGCAGTCTTACATACTCGTATCAGAGCTGGAGAATACTGAGCGGAACACACCTTACCATTTACGGTCTCATTGTCTTTTAACATCATGTGTAATTAAGGCCAAATACTAACAAATTCTAATTAAAAAACTGAAGTTCTTTATCCATCTCACCTAATTGTAATAATAATACAATATTGTTTATAAGGTTTCTGTCAAATTCATAAATTTCATCTTACAGAAAATCTAACATCAAACTCAAAACAGTTGTCTCTATTTATTTAAGACCACCCATATATAATATAATCCTTACAATTACAACATTGCACGACACTGAAGAAGAAACAATTTATACATTCTTTTTAAACGCATTCTAACGTTTCCGTCGTGGTTAAAACCGCCATCGAACGAACAAAAAAAGCGTGACCGCTTTACAAATCGTCGCCCGATCAACAAAAAAATATCGATGACACGGAAGCCGAAGGGTGAAATCGGAAGCTACGCGGGTTTTATTTCCTCCCCACACTATCTGGTGTATCGATTCCCCACTGTCACCGCACAGCGTTCATTGAAATATTTGATTAATGTTAGTCCTGTTGTTTAACACGACAAAAGGCTAGGCTGAATAAAACTGTTTCCTTTGGAATTCTATTCATAATAGACAAATTTACTTTCAAACATTTATTTACCGATGCTAAAAACCAAGACAATACAAAATAACTTATTTAAATAAAATTTTAAAATCACAAATACTTGCAGAAACGCAACTAGGAACAAACCAAATTAAATATACTGCAACGACATTAACTCATCACATCAGTTTAGCAGCTTAATATTCTATGTTATGTTGAAGACTTGTTTATCATTACAAAAAAAAACTGCCAAGTAAACATTTTGTTTGAATATTTCATTAAATTCGGATGCTACGTAATAGTTCCACCCCAAACGAATACCCCCGGCATCAAAACGCTATTGTATTCTAAAATCTAATACATATTAAAATCCTTAATCCGATGCAATATTGTGCCAAGTGTAACATCCCCAAACGGTTGGCTGCGGGACGGCTTGCGCCAAACCGGTCTGATTTCAATGAAGCCGTAGAGCTTTTACTGCTGCCATTGTTAACATTTTAATTGGCACCGCCGTAGCTGCATTACCATAAGGCAGGGGTCACGGCAATTTATACAAGCTATTGCTCCCTGAATTAGATGAAGATATATTTTACGTAAGACAACCCGAAAGATGTTTAATGAATATCTATAAAGTTTTATTAATTAAAGAGTTGTAATAAAAACAGTTTACATTAATGTTTAGAAATTGCAATCGCTACTAGAGCCCAAATGTAATTATCAACAGATGCATCAATGGATCATACAACTGTTGCAACAACTTCAGAATCATCATCCAAAACACTATCGTACTATATTAACGTACTTAGTTGCCGTAAAAATAATAATAATAAATCATATTCGAAAACAAGTAAGCTTTTAGAATAAAACTTGTACTTTAAGAATCCATTTAGTGAGAGAATTTTTTAATTCGTGTAACGGTACAATTTTTCTAGATACTACTAAAAATAATGTCCATCAATACTTCTGAAATATTTTTTCTAATAAATTATTAATGAATAATTTTGTAAGAACATAACCTGCCTAACTACATACATTATATGGCCCCAGCAATAGATTTCTATCACTATTAATAAAAAATAAATGTAAACTAAAGGACGAAGTTAGTACACATGAAACACTAACGGAAATCCTGTAAAAAAACTTTAACAAGTACCTATTACTTATATATGGGTACATATTACCAGCGCTTTACTGTTTTACAGAGGAGTATCACTTACTATAAAATAATCGTATTAAAAAAGAAGTTCACCACTCCTGTCAATATTGCAAAGCCGCTAATGATGTTTATAAAGCGCCACACACACATCCTGCAAAATACAGTAACTGCGTTAATAAAATAGAAGAAGACACTATAATAAAATATACGGTCTTAACTATGAAAGAACTACTACTAATAAATACTTCACAATATTAGTTTTTTTTTACAAAATATTATTCCATTTTTATCGAAAAGTATATATTTTTTATCTACATCAACAGCGGACTTTTATAAGGTAGAGTGACGTTACACAGAATCAATCTCATCAACATCCTCTTGTCTCCACAACATTTCTCAACCTTTGAACCTTTTAACGCTATAATAAAATCATACGTGTAAGGCAAAACATTTAATTTGCTTATCGTAAATCGAACTAAGGACAAGTGGAGGAAAAACCCGATTTCTTCATTTAGTGCTCGATGTGGTTTTTTATGAGCGCTCTTATGCGACACCGATTACCAAACAAATATGAAAACTACAAAAAGCGTTAAAATAAATAAAAATATTTATTATTTTTGTTACATAAACAAGAAAAAAATAATTCATGTAACGGAGTTCAACGATTTAGTAAACGTTATATTTTTTGATATTAAAACTTTCTGCACCCATTTTACTACCTACATCATATTAAAATTGAAACTAAGAACATATCAGCTCTCGATAACTCTAAACAATTAGTTTATAAATATAAAAATAAATGAGGGAACGTAACCTACAGCATAAGTAATCTTTTCAATTATAAATTTTAAATTATATACACTCACTGACTACGATCTCATCAAGTGCGAAGGTACGTAGAGAAGTAGTCAAAGGAAGTAAAATTTATTTTAGAATAATATTCATTTTATCACGATTTGAATCTTCCACGATGTGTACACATTAAGATTTAAACTTTTTCGGGTCTATATCGCCTAAATATTCACTAGATTCGATACCTAATATTTCTCGATGTTTCGGCACGGACAGTTCCACAGTGACAGACAATAAACACCAAGCGAGGGTAGGAACTAAAATCCTCGCGTCATGAAAACGACGCTGAGCGACTTCTGCCTGCCTCTCGTCCACGGCCCATGCAACTCGCGACGAAACGTCTCGGAATATTAGGTACCGTACCTAGTGAATATTTACGCGATATAGACCCGAAAAAGTTTAAATTATAATACTCACTTTTATTTTGGAGACTGCTTTGAAATATCCTTACGAAAATTCTGAATGCGGCAGACCATTCAGTCTTCCCTGTTCGCGACGACGAAGGACGACTTGAAAAGATTTGTATTCATGCAAAGTAAATTGACTACAAAAGAATGACTACCATATGTTTACACATGCGGCGGTAAAACGTTTATGGTGGTTTTATATCACACAATACATGCGAACACTCTCCGAAACGCATTCAGTAAAAATCGAGATTAAAGCTACCCTATGTCAGTAAACCAAGCTATCCACTTTGGTAATTTGACTAATGGTAACCAACAAACCTCTTGGTTAGTGTGCGTCGCATACCTCAATGTTAATCTGCCGCCATAACAGCTGTATTCCGGCAGTCATACGAGTACACGTGAGAACCAGATATATTCTGGGCTAACACGCTTCATCATTTACATCCTCATTGTCACTTAATATTAAGTTAAATTGAGGTCAACTGCTAGCCGATAACCAGTAAAGAAAAAGATCTCCAATAAGTGTCATTTGCAATCAGACATTTGCCGAAAAGTCTTAACCAAGCTCGCCAAGATTAACATTAGGTATAAACATATGTCGATGCTACTAACAACACCCGCTCTAAATCATCCGACGTCGGCATCCCCCGGCAATAACTCCTCATTTCCCTACTTACTGCTTATCTATTCATTATGCAAAACATAATAAAAAAGTAATCGTTATTCAATTTCACATTCAACAAAATCAAATTACTAAAAGACGAATCTATAGAAATAAATTTTATAACGATGGTAATAAACTAAATGAAATCGTGGTTAAAAGCCGAGGTCGTAAATTAATAAATTTATAGTAATATCAAAGATCAGTAAAATCTCAATAAATGAAAAGACTACGACATAGTAACATGCATTGTATAACTATTTAAAGTTACAAAAATTGAACAACAATACATGCTAACAAGGAAATAGAAGATTTATTATCGCATTGAACGATTTTAGACCTTTTCTATTTATAATAATCACACTTTGCAACACGATAGTTAATCGAAGGTTACAGTGACGTAAAATGTTATATAATACCTAAAGCTATTATCGTATTTTCTTTAATTGGTTTCCTCTTCACTGAAGTGAGTACTTTACTAGCACACATATTTTTTTTGCTCTCCAAACACAAAATATTTGTCTAATCCTTACAAATATCAGAGATTTATCAAAATCATTTGTATATCTAATAATAATATACATTTGTTCAGAGTTTCGTACGCTACATGCAGACGCGTCTAACGAATATTATCATCAAATATAACACTTCCATTACCAGATATCTCGGGACATAAAACACCATGTTGCGTCATAACCGACCCAGCTTGCCTGTATAATGGTAATATGGGAAACTCACGAACTTCCCTACCAATAAAACAATATAAAAAGCATATTGACAATAATTTATTCAATACAATCTCGCGCACCACCGTTTTAATTTTAACACATTGTCATTAATATAAATCTTTACTTAAAAACGTAATTGTTATGCAGGCAGTTATGAGTTATTTAGCCAATATAGTAACGTAATGAGTGCAACAGATAATTAATCCTACCTAATCAAGTTTATATAATCTAAAAATAGATAAAGAGGATGAAGCAAAGTTTAGTTTCAATTAAAGCTTTTATATTAAGCTTATATCTATAATTTAAAACAATGACTTACAAATATAAATTGTTTCGTATTTTAAAATTAATATCGTGTCAGTTCTATTTTTTCTTTGGGTGTCGAGTTCAATCTGGAGACGGGTGGGCGGTAGTAAT
Source organism: Pharmacophagus antenor (assembly GCA_018245475.1). NCBI lineage: Eukaryota > Metazoa > Arthropoda > Insecta > Lepidoptera > Papilionidae > Pharmacophagus > Pharmacophagus antenor. The sequence continues at coordinate 9,523 of DWQX01000843.1, forward strand.
CGTACGATTACAAGGGAATTATCATCGGACGAACCAAGGAAGTGTACATAATTTTTCTATAAATATAATATAAATAAATAGTCTGTTCCTTCGGAGTTCATCGTGAGGAATCTTCGTATACATATCGATGAATTATCACGACATCAATCTCAGTTTACATGATCTTTTTAATGATAGAGTAATTGTCAATGTAAAGCAGAGGTTCTTGATTCGGTGTCATATACTTAGCTTACTCCAACCTTCAATTTAATTCTGTTATTATAGCGCTATTGTATTGCGGTAGTCACATATAGGAAATCCAGAATATTATGAGATCGCATGCCTCACCATCAGGAACCTTAGTGTCACTCGATTTTAAAAAATGCAACTTTAACAAACAGGTATTGTACAATACTATGCTTAGACATATGCAGCAAACATTTAATTACATAAAATTAATGATTTAGTTTGTAAATAGAATTTATAATACCAAAAAAATTTTGATATAGCACATTAAATAAACATACCATTAAATTTTATCACCGGTCATTAAAAGTATCAGAATCAACATCAAGAATCCTTAAGCATAACAAACTGTACCATAGAGACCTATAATTTCTCTGCAATATTTTATTTCACATAAAAACGCAAATAATATATTAATCAAAGGGGGCTATGTGAATATCAAAATCTATTTGTATTACAGTGAAGGCAGCCTCCTATATATACCCCTAAATAAATAGTATGTATATAAATACATACAACTAGCCGACACAACTACTTCTCTGGATGTAGAAATTTTTTATTTAATGCAACTATTAATCCCTATCCAATATGTGTACCAATTTTCGAGTTCATCAACTCGGAGAATTAAAAAATTCAAACAAAGAAGACATTCTCCAAATTTCACATCTCTAGGACTAACGGTTTAGGCTGTGCGTTGATATATATATAACTAACCTAGTTAGGCAGACAGGACTTAGAATTTTATAAGTACAGATCTTAATATAATTTACATACATATTGCTAAAATACAAATTGTACACATATACGGTTGAACTTTATTTTCATCGATGTATGTAGTTACTTCATAAAAATCTCGTGAACTTAGTACTAACACTCGACTATTGGCCTTTTGACACAACATAGTTACCATTTTTTCTTATTTCCTTCAAAGAAGATGTAAACAAACCTCTTTAAATCCACTTAACCGAATGTCAACGAATATCAAGATGAATCTCTCCGAACACAAGTGCAAACAATTAAATAATAATACCCGTGAACATAATTAAATAAAAATAAATACCATTACTGTCCAGTTCAAGGTAGCAGAACAACATGGCATGAGGGCAGAGTCATCGCTCCTTCAAGTGTTGACATTCGTTTGTTTATCCTCGGCGACCATCGCAGATGCACAGAGCAATTAAATAGACACGTAGCCTGCTCGCATACTGCATGTTTCAAAACCAAGCGTGTACGTAAGGAAATAATCTTCACAAATGTACAGTACAGTGACACGGCCCTAGCCTTCACACGTAGCGGCCGTGTTTGGTTGGTTCACAATAACCTATGAAGGTGAAATTTTCGTATTGGTGTTGATACAGTTAAGTACACAATTTATACAATTTAATATTTTTATAATTTTTTTTTTATTTTTGTGACACACATTAAAGGCTTTCATGTCTTAATAAGGAAAATATGACCCAAGTAATTAGTTGTAACTTATCATTATATCACACAAAAAATTCAATAAACAAAAGAATAAAACATGTTTCTTGAAAGAAAAGAAAATTATTTATGATATGAGTGAAAATTAATACATTTTTACATGTAGTGAAACAAGGGTTATTGACCCCAGCTTCATTCACTTTCAAATTTTTGTTCTAAAGCATATTTTCAATTAAAATACAAATTATATCAATTTCGTTATTAAGATTCCTAAAATTTTAAAGATATTTTCATATAGACAACGGGTGCTTAAAATAAAAGAGATACTTGCCAGATTATAGTTCTAACTAATAGTCACCTAGACACGTCCTTGTAATAATAGATGGTACATACATTTAGGATACAAAAGTACTGATTTAAAAGATGTGGTTAAAAGTGTGAGATTAGAGCTTTTTTCCATATAGGTAGAGTAGACAAAAAGCGGTTCACCTGATAGAAAGTGATCACCGTCTCCCAAAGACAGCCTCTTTAATCATTATACTTCCTTTTTTAGAAATAGTGATATAAAGCAAGCGAGCCGTAGAGGAGGAAAAAAGAAAACTGAAAATTCGGACACGTGAGTATAGTGGAATTTTTAATAAACATCATTGAGTCAAAATGAGGCGTCCTTAAACCTAGTGTTACAAAAAGGGCGTAGGCTCTTATTAGTATGAAGTCTTCGGAAAGAACATCCATTAAGTTAACGTATCAATACAATATTATAATCAAAATATTAATTTAGAATTTTATTACGACGCATTGTTATAGGCACAGCATATAACTTTCCTCCTTTCCAGTTCCTATTCAACTTCTTTTCTTTTTTCATTTTTACAAGTACGATGGGTGACGGTAAGTGATTACCATCGCCTGTGAGATAGTCGCAAAATTAACGATGCTACCGATCATTAAGAAAAGAATATGCTCTATTTTCTTTTAGTCGGTAATAAACTCGACCACAATTTGACTTAATATTAAGAGACAATGTGGTCGTAGGTGTCCAGAATATTCTGACTCTTACATGTATAAACAGATTAAGGCAGATTAACATTGAGGGTGGTAGTTAGACAAGCGAAATCGAAAAATCATTACCAAAATCGTTACTATTCAATTAGCCCCAGTGCTTTCTGTTACAAAGCAAACTAAATGCGCCGGAGGCAGTGCAAAAACATTTTATTTTCAATTCCTTAAAATAAATTACCAATTTATATTATAATATTGTTCTAGTACAAGGGAAATTACAAATAAAATTCACAATTCGCATGGAACATGCAATTTTCAAAAGCTTTCATCTTCCACTCGATAAATACATTTATCTTTATAACGTTAACTTCCACGTCTGCAAATAACATCGTGTTTACTGCAACCGACGCACATTTCCTTACAAATTGTTATCGGAAATAAGCGTTCGGAGTTAAGTTGTTTCTCTGGAAAACCCTTATCTTGCAACAGAAGGCACATCGAGTACATCAGCAGTCATCGGCATAGATGCGGTTAGACCACTAAAGTTATGGACCTTTGCTACAATAAGTAATATCGTATCTAAAAATAGGAAATTGTTACGAATTATATTCAACATTCTTCATCAACAAGCCTCTAAAGTGACAAAGAATGTTTTGGCAGCTATTATAACAATTTTTCTTAAATATTTATTCTATTTATCGCCAATTAATTTCTTTTTAAAACCAAATTCATCCATAAGTTAATAAATTTTATTGATGTCGACAACCTATATTTTATAAATTGAGTTCAGTCGTGTGGAAATATATTATTTTTACGTCACCACTGTCATTTATTACAAGGTTTACTTTGTGCAACTACATCACTCAATAAAACAAAAAATTAATATGCTAATTTCCGCTTTGTATATTCACAAATATTATATTAAGGCCAAAATACAATCTCAACGCGTTTCGCCACCACACGTGGCTTCTTCAGGAGATATTACGGTTTCGACAGCACATAGTCAAAAAATATATAACTATTATCTAAACAATATATTATTATTTAAATAGTATACCTACCTCTGTAGTGATGGTCCAAGGACCATGACGGCTCATGGTGGTACTGACGCGTCGTTCGCAAGTAGAATTGTATTTAAAAACAAGTTATGTCTAGTTGAGAGCGCTTCTCACTTGCCTGTAGTGCACTCACCGACGCAAATTATCCAGGATACGCTAGTCAGGTTTACGGAAACGTCATTTTATAACTATTTCTTCGATTGATTTTGTTCAATGATTTATTCAAGCAGCGATAATACTTACGCTTTCTTTAGATTAAATCTATTTAGGTTTGCTAAAATACTATCTGTACCTTTATAACAAAATTTAAAACAATGACTCGGGCGACGTTGACTTTATCAAATGAAACAGCATTTTTTTGCATATAATGTTTTATTATATCTTAATGATTGCATAATTGTAGTCAATGTTTTTAGTTTATTTTTTAATTAAGGAAGCAACGACGAAACTACGTTCTCCTGATAATAATTGATCTCTGGCAATAAGTTCTAGATCATAGTACTCTTCATGTCTTCGTGTTCTAAAAAATAAAATTACACAGGGTAAGTTTATTAATAATTAAAATAATTATAAACACATTTGTATTTCATCTCTATTATAAACCAATCCCTCATTAAAGCCGTAATATGCATTAAGTGGTAGCTCTCGTTGACCTAAATACAGTTTTAAAATTTTCAGGTAATCCCCTTACAAATAGTATTAAACTGTAGATCATTAACACGCTATGCGATTATCAATCACAATTGCATTGATATCTGCGGATAGCTTATTAAGTACACATCGAGATCCTTTACACGATCTCGATGTGTTATCAATAATACTACGTATCACAAGTGGTAATATGTGATCCATTTCCCCTATTATATAAATACTAAAAATGTTAATATTAATTAAAAAAGATACTTTATGTATATTTTTCAACAATGTTTCGGTAATTGCCACACTTTCTAATAAATTAACATGCGGGTCGTCAACCGCATTGTGTTAGTAAAAACATAGACATATTTGCACATTTATTCATTTTCTTAACCGCGTCTTACGACGTTTATGAATGGAGTCTAATTTTCGAATGACGTTCTCCTATGGTACCGAACATTCGTAATGGATTTAATTATGTCTGAAATAATTATAATAACTAAGACTCGTCACGACTTCTATTTAAAACCAGTCTGAAAGACACATGACAATTAAAAAAGAACTTATTGTAAAAGGTGGTTTATATAACGATTAAATAACAAAGAAAAGCTACAACACCTTATCAAGCACAGCCCGAACAAATAAGCTCCAACACATTTCATTTTCTATAAATAACGCCATAGCCGAACCCAATTTTGTTATGATTCTTGAAGGCTTGAAAATATAAAAATCGCAATTTGAATTTTTTAAATATGTTTGCTTTCATTAAATAATAGGTTATTACGATAAAATTTGGGAAGTCACGTCCAAGTGTTCAAAGATGTTTGACATGATAAACCAAATATTTCTGCCGAGTTGAGTGCAGATAGTCCATACTTCACACTCAGCACTTGACATAGTTTAACAGATAAAGCAATACATATACAAATCATGCATTAGAAAGAGAAAAGAAAATAAACCTGTATATAGTTTAGGAATTGAAGAAATTGCAGAGCTGCTAAATTTTAGTTAAATTTGTTTACATTTGCTCACATGGATTTATTATTTGTATTTGTCTTTATTTTTTCCTAAACGATACTTCTTGAATTTATTGATTGCGTCGTGAGTTCCGAACCAATGTGTAACTAAGGAATTGTATTCAAAAACTGTGAAAGATAATTCAAAAATAACTTCGACAAATTTAGTATACTGTTACGTTTAATTCAGACAATCGACATTATATAATAAACTGTCTATTATTAATGTGTGATAAATTGTAAATGCTGATTAACGGATTCTTACACAATAGGTACCATTACATCCAGCCGTGTTACCAAATCGAATAGTTAATCGATTTACCTACAGCGACGAACGCATTCATCACTCCCCACAGACGGTCCATCATCTGCCAAATGACCAACCGCTACACCCCAAATAAATAGGAAACGAATAATTTCACAGCCAAATCGTTCGATTTCCGTAGGAAGCAGACAGCTCTATTCGTTACGGAGTGGACAAATCGCACGTCAATAATTTACAAATTGCCTGTCAACATATGACCGAAATTTAAACCCTAAACGTTTGCAACACAAGGACGATTTTAACATGAATTGAAATTAATATACACGAGGTAAATAAATAGTATTTAAACATAACATGTGCACATTACGACTGTATAAAGGAAAAGGGACCTATTGTGAAGAAAAATTTTAAATATACCATCAAATAATCCAATTGACGCCTTCACCATCTGCCGCTCGAATTGGCGAAGGAATATTTTTGTCACGTGTCCCACGCCACAATAGCTATAAATCCTATACATCTCGATTATTGACACAATAGGTGTCAAGCAGACAATAATTCACGTATTATAGTGTGGTTAGCGGTGTGCGATTCGTTCATTTTCCGATTCGTTGAATTTATTTTGTTATTCGCTCGTCGATATATCGAAATCGACTTCACTTTTTATCGCTTTATCTATAAATGGATACATGTACTTTTTTAATATTTATTACAGTTTATAACTTTAAATTATTATTAAAAGTTATAACAGTTACTCAAAAACTATTTCATTTAACGAATATGACCATATACATTTTGCCATATTTATGGCAAAATATATGATATCATATTCATAAATCCCGATTTTAACTAAAATTCGCTTTCTTAATTAAAATATTTAATTAAATATTTAACTTATAATGTAAATATAATAATCAGTTATACATGTGATCATTAAAATCAACACATGGTAGGTTAGCGTTTATTTTAAACGTCAGATTTTTTGTCATATTTATCGATGGAGGAGACGCCGCCCACGCCGATAAAACACAATTATAAAATTAGCCGACCATTAATAGCATCATTGGACCGAGAGCCACCAACCGCTGACCTTCTACATTGTTCAGTTTGACTCTTGTTGACATTATCAAAATACACGAGTTATATTCGTATTATAATTTATACATTGATACCGTCTATAACGAGCTTAGTGGCAATGGCCTGCTTACTGCTTAGAAGAAAAATATTAACATGTATTATACTTTAAGTTACTCATTAATTTCATTGTTTAATTTTTACAATAACATTAATAAATAAATAATATTATTTGTGATTAATGTTAAACCACGCATGGTTTTAACAATTGTAAACTATTATTTAGATTTAAAAACAAATTGTTTAACTTATTCATTACAAAGAAAATACTTATTTTTATATCAGTGTATCATTTTAATTATTCAAATAGCAACTTATAATCGAAATTCTTTATTATGGGTTATCATTACATGAAATGTGGAAACAAAAAATCTTAACTGTCATAAAAAAGAGTCTAATCATAACCATTAATGCAGTAAAGAACCCGGTCACGTTTCTTTCGAATTATAATAATATCATCAATTACTCCCCCTTTTGTTTGTAAGACAATCGGCACAAAAAATAGAGCGCATTGTGTTAGCCTTGTAAAATAATATATTTTACCAGACAGCGTGCCGCTCGCGATTGTAACTAATCTGTTTCACATGGAGTAACGAAAGACGTCCTATTTTATTTGTTTTACTATACAACTACGTATAATTATTAAAGCAAAAACTGTAAAACCATAACGAGCTAATGTTTTACAAAAACAAACATGCATCAACTATTACTCAAAGTTAAACATTTACCTACCCATGATTAAATTCGTATCTGATGTTGGACAGGCCAAAAAGATGTTTACAGTGCTAACATCACAGGACGTATTTTGGATTAAAACATAAGTTCTTGGGGCTCTCGTTCCAGATACAGATATACCATTACCATGGCTTATCACCCAGATCATCTGATGAACTGAAAAGCCCAAAAAAGTGACGGAAACCATTTGTTCTTTCGGGGATCTAATGTAATAATATAAACAAATGTTAGCGGTAAAAATTAAAAAAATGCACACTCAAGTTTTTATAAACTCGATTAAAAAATTGTATATATTTTAAAAATATCAAACTTTTTTTATTAGAATTAATATTCTATGAAACTGTCACAAACGATTGTTTTATGTTTATCAGTATGCTGCCAGAACTACGGTTGCATGCGGCAGTTTTTTTCCGTCCATAGGCTTTAAGAGAAAAACGGTAACGTGGCCAATATTCGGTCAAGGGTTGCCATAGCTATCATCTACAATATCTGATATCCCCTTAAAAACAAGTCAGAACATTGTGACTTAGAAATATCCCAATACAAATATAAAAGCCTTAAAGCAAACATTGATCGAATATTCTAAAAATATAAATTATAAGTCTTAACATTAAATGTAAATTTAATTTAATTCTTCAATCATTCTTCAAAAACAAATTACATTATAACTCCACGTTCCGTTAACAAGGACAAGGTCAATGTACTGTAAAAAATTGTAGTACAAATGAAAATAAATAATAAATGATTATTGCGGCAGCATTAAAAGTTATTGTTAATTAAAACAGTAACGTAAAAAATTAAATTGGGCCAAAAAACAGAAGCAAAAAAGTAAGATACATTATATAATCTAAACCACGGTAAAGTCTACACAACTTTTTTTTAAATCTCTTACGAAAAGTATAGAGATACGAGCAAATTAGATCGATTTAATGAGGAAAAACTGGACAATGAAGTATTGTTCATGTGATTTCGTTATAAAGTAAAATTAAAAAAAGTAGTAAATAAAAATAAGTGTTATTGATTGCATATGTGTTTTAGAAGGATATGTAGTTTCAAACTGTTCTTAAGTCACACTTATCATAACGTATATCATCTTAATTCCGTATAATCGATAATCTCATCGATTTTCGCGACTTCACAAAGCATCTTCAGGTGTTATGCGTCGACAGTAAGACGTAGAAAAATATTGAAATTAAAACACTGACATATTTACATGACAAAATACTACGAGAAAAGATTAAAATACACATCGTACTTTCTATTATCAGTTATAATAGACTTAAAAACAGTTAAATTATTGATGAGGCTTTACCGTTCATTAAATTCAATTCTTGAGACGTTAAAAACAACCGTACCGAGCCCGTGGATCATGTCGTTCCGACTCCTTGTTCCCTGAATATGTATTGATTGATGAAGTTATAAAAACCGTTTATTACCGCGAACGCGACATATTAATCAAAGCAACCATCAGGTGGGACTGGTCATTTGAACTGATACCACAATAAACACTTCACCGGCGTCTTTCATTTATATTTACTCCATCACTCAAAATGGCATTGACAGTTTAACTTTATTTTATGTACAAATAACAGGGACGTTTTTTACTTAAAACAAAGGGACATATTTTTACAACAGACATCTAAATTTTATTATTAATATATATATTGTTATGTTTCATAGGATTGGACTTGCTTATAATAGCTTCTTTTGTGTACAAATGTTAGTATTCATTTATTTTTTAATTTCGTTACGAGAATGAGTCCTCAATTCTTTTACAAGACATTATTCTTATTACAACGTGCATTTCAATTATTACAAACTCCTTTATCCCAGTAATTTATATAACAGAACAATAATTAATTCAATAACTATTCCTAGATAATATAAATGAATGAATACTTAATACTAGCCGATGAAAAATTAAGTCCGTGCCATGTTAATCTCTTAACCTTCCCGGGTAAGTTTTTGATGAATACATTATGCGTTCTCGTTTGTTTTGAATTTGTATAATGGTGTTATTTAAATTGGTATATTTATGTGAAGAGAAAGTTCAAATGTTTCACTAGACATCATTTACTGATATTTAATATAATACGTTATCGATGAAGAAGAATTAAATTGTAAGCATTATAAAATCGACGTAACCAGGAAAATAAACTCATTCTGATTCTTTTAACGAATTTAACTTTCATTAATATGCAATATTTGAGAATATTTACTTACTTTATACAATAAAAATCGTTACTTTTTTATTAAGACTATAATAATTCATTTAAGTTTTTTGTAATCGACTGACAAAAAGACTTTCGCGTCTTTGATATCAAAACAATGAAAATATAGATGATATTCAAGATTCTTATACAGAATTTGACAATTATTTTAATTTGTGATAGTTTATTTCATTGTTTAATAAAAGGAAACTGACATTTATGTTCTCTATACTTAGTTATAGATGGGATACACGCAAGTTATAATTGTATGTCTAGTTTTTTGAGTTCCAACTAAGTTACCCTTTTATATAAGTTTAACTGTAAAACAGTAATAAAACATTGCAAATAACAGGAAATAGAATAATTTAATATTCGGAATTCTCAAAACATATCCGTTTATAAGGAGAAAAACAAAGCTTTTCAGCATTTTTACTTATACGATAAGTTATAGAACAAAATGAAGCCTATAAACTGAAGAAAATGAGCAGACAGGAAAAGAATAGCTTTTCTGTTTGAAAAAACTTTGTATGTATTAAGAGAGATATCCATGGATAACAAAACGATGCTATAAGAAAATAAAGGGTGCAATTTTGATCGCAGATTATTTTTTTTACTGGTCGCAAGTTTAATGCTAATCAATATCATTTTGCAAAACATTTTAACAAAAAAAATAATACATATGTTAAATTAAAAAATCTGTGAAAAATTTAGCGTTACTAACATTTCAATTGGCCTTACAACTTAAGCGACGATTTCATTTGCTATTTTTATTTATTTAGACAAATGATACACGCAAATCACATTTTGAATAACAGTTTTCTATACCAGAACTAAAGCAATTCACATTGACATAATTAATGGAATATTTAAAGTTAATTATTATTCATGTAATTTTACAAGAATAAAAGATGTAGCTTGATACAAATGATGTCAATAGCCGATTTGGTCTTTTCGACGAGTAATACGACTTCATCAGACTTAGAGGTTGCTCTTAATTTACTATCTCTAATAAGTTTGGCAGTGATTTTTAACAATACTGACTTTTCATGATGGAAATAAAAAGAAAGACATCTTCTGAAGCTATACCAACCCTGAATATTCATGTACGGGTGGAATATTTACATAATAATAATGAAATACTTTTTATTATTTTTATGTAAATGTAAATTTTACAGAATAAATGGTAACTACTTACTAGCAGTTACCATTTATTTTGTAAAATTATTGTACCAATTCATAGATGTTCACCAGTTAAACCCACAGGCAGAGTTTTTGTAGAAATTAAGCCTAGTAATAGAGTCTAAATATAAAAATGTAGCCAAATATGCGAAAACTCATCGAGAATAAAATGATAAACATTAGACGAAAGCGAATTTATGAATGAACATCCCCAGGTTGCGTCAGACTGTTGGCTACTTGCCATACTAACCATTTTGCGTAGGTTGGAAAACCCGAAAAGTCAAAGGTCGAAGGAAAACTGCTTTAAATTATGTTGATAGAGTATTACATTTGGTAGACTCGACAAAAACTACATTAAGATGTAATCGTTTCATTGTTATAAAATAATGGTCCATACGTACATCCACAAAGCCATAACAAATGTTTTAAGGTGTTGTTAAAAAATACTTGTTCCATTTTTAAACATGACCTTTATGCAGGTCAGTATTAGATAGAACACAAACTAATTAAATTTTTACTGCTTACGAGCGAAACAGCTTATATAAAGCAAACATTTACTGCTTAAGAGCGTAGTAAGATAAAATTTAAGAATACTGATCATTAAAACAATTATCAATTTTGATAAATTTTAAGAGAGCCATAGAAACCACTACTTCTACTTAATCTTTGTCCAAATCGTCGTCGCACGTTTACAACAATAACGATGACTAAATCAAGTGAAGTCGTCTAGGACGCAAACACCGTACAATAAATGAATGGAGAAGCCGGATTCTGGCACGATTCCAAATAACGGGGGCGTGCAAAACCCATCTCACTGAACACAATCTTGCAAAGGTTAGAGGTGACAAAAATAAAGACAAAAATATTCAAAATGTATTATTAAAGCTATTAATGTGTCATTGTTGATTGAAACTATATCAGCTCTTTTCAAGCGCAAAGGGAAACGACGGTAGCATCCACGACATGTGCATGACTGTATTCTAATGGGTAGGAGGTCCTAGCTGTGTGTCACCTAATAATGTAGGCTAATTCGATGTACCACCTTTTCTCAATGTGAGATCAAAGATACGGTAATAGTTTAGAATATTACCTTGAAATTCTGATCACGTTAGCATTATTAAAGAAATATGAGGAGGACTGCTATTACAGAACATGATTACACGACCAGATGAATTATTTCTCTTCAGTTAATTTTTCTACGACAAAATTTTACGTAATGTAAATGATTAATGAACTATTTCTGTATATGAGGTAAAATTTTATTATATACCTTGAAAAGTAACAGAGATTACAATATAATTCGTGTGGATCTTATAAGTTAATTTGTTAAGTTACTGTTAATACATCACAGTATTAAGATTATAGAATGAACATTTCGTGAATACAGTATTTACATGCTACTTTCTTTTAATTAGGTTCACACTTGAAATAAAATAAAATGTATAAATAAAAATGCGCATTCTCAATAATTTACTTTAACAAGAGCTTCTTAACAAACGTAAGCACTATGAGACAAATTAAAATTATTTTGAAAATAACATTTGCCTTTATTGTTTAATATAGAAATAGAGTATATTATCGAATCAAAAGATCTATAGAGGTGTACAGTACAGCCTCTATTTACTATTGTTGTAAAAAAAATGTTTTACCAGAAGCACGTTGAATTATTATTCTCTGAAGAGCAATAAAATTTTTATTGAACAATAAAATATCAACGAGATGATTTCATTAATAGGATACAAAGAAATTTTTTGAGCAAGCATTTGCTTAATCAATATAATCCATTGAAATATATTGTATGTAGAATATTGTTACGTGCTCAGAACGACACTATTTTAAATCAAACAACAAAATTTCGCTTCGGACTTTTTTTTAGATAACAAGCATTTTTTGATAGAAAGTATTTGATTAAGTATTAAAAAGAACTTATTTAGTGAATAGATAATGTGTGGAGAAAACACTTTATAAAAGAATGCGTTTTACACTGTGATTTAACGCTTTTGTATTAAGCTATAAATTTAATACATTTATTCTAGTCCATACTATAAGTATAAAATTATACCTATATCAGGTTTATCCTTAAGGGAAACAAGACAAGGTGTACTCATATTTTAATCATATAGTCATTGAATATTCAACTTATGTAACATTATAGAACATACCCAAATACTTAAACCTACACATTAAAGGTGTGACACGAAATGTTTTTTTACCAGTTCTATATTTGCGTTATATGGAGATTCCCCCACTGATGTTATCTGTATTCATATTTTCGTAATCCGGTAAAAGTCAATTATTGTACCAATTCTGCATTATGCATGTTGTTATGGCTTTTAATATATTATTGCGTTTTTAAATAATTTACGATATACTATTGCATGTAGTCATTATGTATGCAGAATAGTTAAAGTACAGACCAGTACTTTAAAACACGAATAACACTTGGACATTACATCGACTGGCGTCGCTCTGGCTCCCCAGTCGACACACTTTCCATTGACGGAAATATGTTATACACCGAAATCCTGCACTTAAATAACACATTTCAGCCTCGGTACCCTATGCGAGGGAAACCATAAATAAACGTTATACTTTTTGCAGTGACAAACGCTCTTTTCATTCTATTTAGTGAATCTTTCTAAGAGACGTCTTCCCTAATGACCCACTTTTATTCACAGTACTTTGATCTGAATGCAATTCAAAACCATTTATTGACGATGTTTGTCTAAACAAAGTTACAAATTTATATGCTATGAAAGAAAATTAATGTTGTAAAACATAGTAATAAAATGAAATAATTTAATTAGACAACAAAATTATTCATATAATAAGCAAAAATTGTGAGAAGGCATATGACACTGGTATAACTTTTAGGGTTGTCATAAATAATAGATAATACTTTTTGTATATTTATCATAAGCCACTATTGACACAGCTGTAGCTTTTCTGCACTATCTCCACTTCAAATGCTTAATGGCGTCCATTCTAAAAGTGACCGAGTTCGGACGCTCCGTAAAGATACTTGTCCTACTTTGCCAGTTCGAAAAAAAAAGGGTTAGTCGTATATCTAAAATATTAACTTTAAAATATACAAACATCGTTTAAGCTACATGGATAAAGAAACGTTTTTTACTAGTTTTCATTTCCCAAAGTAAGACATTCATTGATCGACAACTAAAACGACTCAATCGAAAAATACGAGTTACTTTTGCTCAACATCCTGTCACTATTCATATTTATTTTATCATTGTATCCGAAATACTAAATGAATTAAAACGATAAAAGGTTATCTATAAAAAAATATCTAATCGAAGATAGATCAGTGATAAAATCTGATGTCATAAGATCACTATTTGTGGATAGCCACAACACGAGATTCGAATCATTGGCATTTCAGACAGAAGCTGGCTTTTATCTTAAAGGTCTAAAAATTTTACTTTTTTAGCTTTAAGTCTTATTTTAATAACAAAGAACTGGTCATGACTTACCACTATTTTTTTAATAAATGGTCAAGTGCGAGTCGGATTCTAATTCTCAAGGGTTCCGTACAATAAATACCAGTAAAATCAGGATTTTTTTACAACCAAAAATTTATATTTATATTTCTAGTTGTAGCGGCAATATAATACACAATCTACGAAAATTTCAACATTCAACCTATCACAGTTCATAAGAAAAAGCCCGCTGACAGATGGAGAAACAGATAGATAGACCGGTGGCGGAGATTGGTTATAGAGTTTTTTTCCATTTGGGTACGGTAAAAACCATCTTCAGATGCGATGTTATTGATTGAAAAGGATTAACACTAGTTTTACCGGGCCCCTCATTTTGAAAGAACAATGTTTGATATGAACTTTCGTATACTAAAATTCAATTTTTTTTTCATATATGAATATTGTTTTTGGCGACATTGCTTTATATATTTTCTTCAAAACAGGACAAATAAGAATACTATCATGCAAAAAGTTACAACAAACCGCCCGACCTCGAACGTCCACCGTTACCGATTAAACAAAGCGGAAATTGGCAAATTATTTTTTGTTTTATATAGTCATGGAGTTCCGCCAGGTGACACTTGAACTAATAAATAATAAAAATAATTAATATAGTCGTGTGTTTGTAGAGATTCCTCCAACAAAACGAAGAATACTGCAGCTTGATCGAGCAGATGGTAAAATTAAGTGGACCCTTTTAGTAACATTAACACAGTAACAAAATGATGCCGCAGATCGACCACGTATTAATATAAAAGTAACGCTTAATAAACTTTTCGCACATTCCCTTCAAAATTCTTTGTTAACCGTGCTAAAGATTATCAATGACGTCACGAGTGGCCCTCAAAAGTGCAAATAATCGACTGACTGAATAGGGCCGGATGGAAAAAAAATGAGTCCAGTATCAAAGGATTTCGGTAAGCGCATTATAACGCGCCGGGTGGTCAAAGTAATACGGTACAGGTACATTTGTGATATATTGTAGGGAAAGCGCGTAATAGAGAACAGAAATAAGTTTAAGTACAAATAATACATGCATCTACGGATGACAGAAATTCTTTGCGTTTTTATTAATTAATGCATTAATTTTTTGGCACTGCACTGTACCCTTACCTTGTAACGTGTAAGCCGCCGGCGCGATTTTAGGGCCACATGAGTAACTTTGCATTATAGATGGGTTTTTCGAATGTACCTAGCAAGTGCAGTGACCACACTTTATCATTTAGAGTCATTGTCACTTGACGTCGTGTAAAATTGTGGTCAAGAAGTAGCCCCTTAACCAATATGAAAAAAAGTAAAAAAAGTCGTTAGGGTATATTCCTCAGTAGTGCCTGTTGGTATAGTCAAATATACCAACAGGCGCTACTGTAGTACTGTAGTCCTGTACAGACATTAATTTTCCCGACTGTACATAGTAAATAATAGTCGTAACGAACCTTGAGTCGGCTCAAAGTGATGAGCATTAAGACAGCTGCTATAATTAGGGCATCTTTCCTTTCCCTTCTGATTACCATTTTATTTTATTTTTATATATCATTTTATTTTATTTATTTTATTATTATATATCATTTTTCAATATTTATTTTTCTATCCACTTTCAATATTACAGCACACTCGTAATTGACTGGGAGAGAATGCCCTCTGGACAGTAAGTCCGCCGTATTTTACTGGACAATACGTAAAAAAATAAATTATTCTGCTTATTCTCTACTGTTACTATAAATAACTAAAAATTTAATGTTAATTAACGTATCCACCTCGCCTTACACGACCGGAAAGTTTCAGAACATGACATTCATAAAATGTGTCCGTTTAGTTGAAACAGAACAAAATTGAACGACGCAGCACCGACAGCGTCGGTAGAACAAACTACCGGCTTGTTTGAGCTTACAATTTCACGTTCTGGGAAGATATCGCGGCGCTGCAGGTAGATTCTTTTTTGTATTCCGCGTGGAGCACTTACTCCGCGCCTTGTTAAACCGAGAAATGTTAAAACGACTGCACCATTGTTAGCGACTGCGTGCACAATTTCTTTAGATACAATCTATGCTATTTATATAACTGATTAGCAATTTATCTTAAAAAGATAAGGTTATATTAAATACTTTACTGTTATTATTTCTAAACCGAATTTTATTATTAAAAAAAATACTGTTTTCAGTTATGAAATTTGTGATAATTAACTTTTTATGATTAATTGTACCTAGGAATGTACAGAAATTGAAAAAATATCAAGCCTGAAAAAGAAAAATGATATTGTTTTGTTTTCCCATCTGTAATGGAATATTTTTTCTCTATTACCTATGTAAATCTATATAGTAGATACAGATTACTTCCATCAAACGAAGAATCAAAAAAATTCGACCCAGAAAAGTTACGCGCGATAATGAGGAATCCTCTTAGTATAAATATCTAATTTTTTTTATCCAATGAATCCAACAAACACAGTCTTCAAATTCATTTCTTAAAAATCGCCAGTAGGTACTGCTCAAATACATGTCTTTTAAATTCCAAGAAAGTTTATAGGTAAAATACCTATATACATTATAATAAACTTGTACAATATGTCAGCAGTTTAAGAAGCAATAACAAAATACAATAAAATATATTTACCATAACACCTACACGCGCAAAAAAGCCGCGAATTGTGTTTCACACTAACCAATTAAATCTATTGAACATTTTATATACATGAGAATTATTGTTTGCCAATTAAGCAAGGTGATATTGACAGAGTAACCCATCATTATTATTCAAATGTTCATATTTTACCTATAATTTAGACATGCTAATATGAAAACTACATACATAAAAATACAATTTCATTTTATCATTTTTATAATTTACCGTCAACTATTTATCATAATCTTATGTAAATTTTATTTCTATTCTGGCATTTGATAATGCTTGAATATTTACTTCTTGCAGAATATTCATAACATTCCAAATGGTGGGATAAAATCATTGTCTTTCGGTAAATGATTACCTTAATTCATCATTTATAGTTTTTTCAGTAATTCTCTTAATAAGTTTGTTTTTCAGGCTATGCTTCTTGTCGTGATGAATTACGACAGAATGTTTTTTTCATATTATACGTTTTTTATGGCAATCGATAAAGAACAGTTTAATGTCAAACTATTGTAATATTATGCGCATGTTATTATAAAACACTATATAGATATAATACTGAAATAGTTCAGCGTATCCATCAAACAAAGAGATAATGAGTTGCTAAGTCTGTTCAAGACAGATTTGCCTTTTACAATACGCGCTTCGCCGTCGAACCCCCGGTACCTCTGCTCGTTTTATTGCCAAGAAAATACCTTTAAATATAGAAAACAATATGACCTCACATTCCCGGAGTCGTGCAACTTTAACATGTTGCTAATCGTGTATTTTATGCACCATCACGGAGTAAAAACTCGGACCGCTAAAATGGCGCCGAAACGTTTCGAAGCTGTTTAGTTATAAATTCCACTTCAAATGTTTCTGTATAATTTACTATTTATCAACAACTATTATGTTTTAAAAAATAGAAAATAATAAATATTTAGCAATATTTTACGAAAGTAACAATAAAACTATGTTAAAAAAGTGAAAATGTGATAACTATTACTTCCGTTATGACTTACTATACCCATGACTTACTTTGCTTAGTAATTGCAAGCTTAAAACAGACATTTAATTATATGAATATGAATAATAATATCTTAAAACATATGCTCATAATAATATTTTTTTAATAAAATTTACGTAAATAATTTATGTATAATCAAACATTCTCTAAATTCAACCTAAAAACGTAAAATAATTTAATAGAGTCATATCTACAGGCAATGTGAAAATAACATGTTTCAAAAAAGAGCGATCTTAGATCCCTCGCTCTTTAGTGGTCATTCCAGGAGAGAGCAAGGCGAGATGAATCTGTGAAGAATCGCTCCCTATGTCATTTGCATACATTCGATTTTATTACACGGCTGTAAATAATCATCGCTACGTTTGTATATCGAAGAAACGAGCTTTTCGCGATCGGTTGATATGTAATTACTTCGGTCTTAGCAAACGGAATCCTCGATGCAATTTAACATTGTCCATAAATTATCTAGCAGAATATAGGAATGGGTGTTCTATTAATAATAATAACTTTCACTCTATGTTAAATTAGCACGTGGAATTGCAATCAACGGCATCAGAGGCGCCGTCGAGCACTCATCGAATAGGCGGATAGCGTGCTGCTGATAAAATGACCCCCCGGGTGAATTTGACCGCGGTGATACTTTCCGCTTGTTATTGCCCCAACGTTTCGAAACCGGCCATGAATATACAATTAATTAAATAATGACCCGTCATAAACTTAGTAATAAAATGAGCTTCCTGCCAACAGAAGCCGCAATATGGCTGAGAATTAATACACCGACAAATAACGCTATAATACTGTAAGGGAGGCATAACCAAACTTGATATGGGCAATAAAGTTTGTGGATGCGAGCGACGACAGCCATTACAAGTAAAATGCACATCACAGTGAAAATGTGGCACTATTCTCGTACATAAGACTTAAATGACAAAGTCTAGCTGAAGCTGTAGTCGAACGAATATTACGAATTTGTCTGAAGATAATGAATTACAATGCCAATTTTTGTTAATGATGAATTGTCTGCGGCTATAAATGTGGTTTAATATAAATTTGACTAGGGTTAGATTTTAAAAGTTTATGTGAAAATTGTTATTTTTATTTATTATTTTAAACTCTTTTATTTATTATTTTAAACTTTTTTATTTATTATTTTAAAACTAGGCAAGTACGCTACATCATCTACTTGGCACTAGGAATCCCGTTGTAATGATAATACTACAACTCAACGTTTCAATTAAAATAGGAATTTTTGACAAATTACTATCAAATATTTTTTTCAGGATTATGTGCAGCATCCTTAAAGAGAGAATAAAATGTTAAATTGAAACATTAATATGATTAATTTAAAATATAATCTATTTTTGATGAAAATTTTCACTAGGCGTTTTTGAATTTAACCTATTTTATTTAATGGCTGCTATTATAACATTTCGAGAAGTTCACGAAATGCATATGAAATATGATGAGAGTGCGGATTTCGGAGAGCAATTTAGTTTCCGTCGGCAGCTAGACTGGATTTGAATGTTCGTTCTTCGAACCTGTGCCAAAATTGCCGTCTTCCCGTAAGCTTGCTGCTCACAGTATCAAATATCACGTAAAATAGAATGCATAAAAATCATTACAATTAAACGCTTAAAAAGGATTTTATGTTGCTAATTGTACCAAACAAAGTGATGTTTACATAAAATGTACATATCAAATTAAACGATAAAATTTTATTGTGAATTTTAATACACAAAATCATCGGACCGATCACCATAATCTACAAATGCTGCTTCGATACCTGTCTTGGAATCGGAGTACGTTGTGGGAAAAATGGCCCAGATATTTATATTCGCTACGAAAAACCATTCACTATTAGACTGCACACATTGGAGGATGTACATCGAAATATGTTGGTGCACCTTTCATATCTGAATAATAACATCTAATAATTATTGGCGACGTACATAATCTTACATCAAAACCACCATAATTAAATAGTAACATAATAGCGTTTATAGCAGATCATGTATTTTATATGCCGCATGTATGACCTACCATTAAACTAAACTTGTATGGAGTGATGAATATATATATAAAATAAAAAGTAGAAATACACATGTAAACTGCATAAATAATATAAATAAAATAACATAATGACATTGTGAAATACAAAGTTTATTTTGTTATAATGAATAAGAAGATAAGGTAAAAGACAATAAATAAAAAATGCATTGCACCTATACGTTAATTTAATTATTAAATCTATCCAATCTTAAACACCTGCTTATATAATGATGTCAGTTAATCCGTAAAGTGTGAATTCTCATGCTCTAAGTTATAGTGCGTAAATTTACACTTTGATGAAAAGAAATGAGAATGGCTTTTTATTTCTATAATTTAAATGTTTCTTCGGCAAGTAATGCCGTGTTCGCAATATATTGAATAATGAAGGCTTGTAAGTCTCACTAAATTTCGAGATATAACTCTAATATACTAGAAAATGGCACAATTCACTGTATAGTGGATTTGACAGCTTTTGTGATCATTAGGTAAATCGCTTAAATGCTTTCATACTAACGACGATTCCTTAAAATTTTCGAAACACGAAAAAGTTGGAAATAAATAAATGTTTAAAAGTATGTAAAACAAAATGTTAGCAATCCATAAATTCTGTTTTATTTTGACAAAACGATGCAATAGTAATAAACAGAATTAATGAGTTGGTAAATAATGAGGTGCCAAAATTATTTGATGTTCTTGATAATTACAATATCAATGTACCACTACTAAAAAAATACATTTACATTACTTATCATTCTTATTTTTATATTTTAACTAATACCTGTTTCATAAAATATAAGAAATATTATCTATTCAACTTTATTTTATTCACATTATATATTTTTTAGCCTCTTACTTAAGATGATTGTGCAATAGTTTAATCGTTTATGTTGAAATAATCCTTACCAAACATTTCAATCTCATTTTCAATGGTCCTGAGAGATAAATCTGCAAATTTGCTAACTAGTAATAAATCTCGAAATTTCAAGGATCGACGTCGCTCATAATTAGAATCTTTTTTAAAGAAAAAAATAGTTTACTACCTCTCATGACAGTATACTTAAGCGAAATTGTGATAAATATGATTGTCATCCGAACAAACGATCTGCTTGAAGAAACTACGAGTATCGACATTGTAGCAAATTTATGTGACGTTGTATAGATTATATATGACATTGTTTAGGCAAATCATTGAACTTGCTAGTTTGTTTTTTTTTTAGGAATTCTACAAGACTAGTGAGATTTTTACCTACTACATACCTAGGACGATGAGATCTTAAGAATATTTTTCAACACCACTGCACAATATTAATACTCCTTCTTACCATCTTATAATCATTTTATATTATATGTTGTTACCAGTGAATTTCCATATCAATTATAACAAACAAAAAGTTAATGCAACACTTTATCATTTAACAACAGACACGTAGTGAAAGCACTCGTTTATATACAAAGATATGTATCTTTAAGGACATTATTCTTCACTCCAATTAAATTCAATGACATCTTAACTCATGCTTTCCACTCACTGAAGACGTTCTAGTCGTTACCTCGAGTTGTAGTACGAACTATTCCCGCCGTCATCGCGCAAGCCGCCTCGTGAATCACTCGCAACCATCGCGGGTGTATAGAATTAACGCGCATCTCGCGCTTGTGAAGTTCCGCCATTCAATTCCGGCCGGCTCGTAAAGCTGCGGTCGCGCAGCGCTGCGTTACCGATCCAGCGCTGATTTGAAAACACCGCAACTCATACAGCGCGAACTTACCGCCTGGGAAAGTTAAGCTACGCTCAATTCCAACAAACAGATTACTATTGTCCCAATGTTTAACTCAATTCACATGTGTATATGACAAGCCGCTGTAACAGTTTTTGATTATTAAGTCCTTTATCTTTATTTTCCTCCAAATAGTTCATGATATTTTATTAATATTCAATAATAATTTAAAAACATGTTTATATTAATTGCAAGATTTTTCTTACAAAACTTTGTAAAATGATTCAGTGTACACATACATGCATATAAACATTTATTGTTTTTTGAACATTGGAAAACAAACGCAGATACATTTCATTGTTCTGAAAATTAAGACAATCTAGAAATAATAGGTTGTCACATTTAATTCCATAGTTTACATTTTGTGTTTTTTTTTTATAATGTGCACTTATCATTTTCAAAATAAACTACATCTTATGTTACGTAGCCATTCCACCCGACATAAAAATTTAGTCACCCCATCACTCGCTAAATCGCTATTTGAAATGTAGGTGGAAAGTGGTCCGAATAATAATTTAATAACAGTTGCGTCACACCAACTATTTCAACATACATAGTTTTATGTTTACAATTCTAAATAATAAATAGTTGTTAAGGTAAATTTGTGATACAAAGGGACTTTGTTGATAGCCTTCTTTACAAAGCTTCAGTAAACACCAATCCAAGTCTTTTATGTTTTTATAGGTTTATAGCTGAGTGTGGGGTTCACAGTCACGCTAATCTTATGATATTAAACTTTTTACACTGTGAAGTTTTGTTGACTATATAATAAGCCATAAATTTTGATTATTATTTAGTAAAAAATAAATTTACTGCGTATGGTAAGGGCATGGGATTATAATCAATGAGAACTGAGGTTAACTTCAACCTTTTTCTATAGTAGTATAGTTCTAACATCTATGATTGACGATTTTTTTACCATTATGTACATAACAATGCAGTATCCTTACTCGCATAAGACAAATATATTTCTTTTTTTGCTTAAATAACAGCCCGTATCATAAAAAAAAACTAAACAGCGATGTCGTAATTATGATGTGAAACTCTTACAACAACATCCTCATTGAACGGTGAATGGACGTTTGAAAACATTAAAGCTAAAGTTGCTTATTATTTTATGACAAACAGTCGATAATCTTGCAAAAACACAAATCCCAACTATCCATAAATTCGATGCCTCACAAAAGTAACACTTTATAACGGTACGTACTGACGTTTGTTATCCGTATATTATTAGCACACCAATAAAAAGCACACAATTTTACCGCACAAGTGGTCATCACGAGCGTCGTAATTCTTTCATAATGCTTTCTATTCTTTCCGAGTAGCGACTCGTTCGACCACTTAGAGCGATATTAAAATAAAAAATATCAAGTAAAAATCTCTTAATCTTCTAAAATACTAATATATAACATAAACTCAAAATACAGTTTTTTTAGTTAACATACTTATACGTTGTTTGCATTCAAAGTTTTTGCCTTATCTTGAAATTTACAATTACAGACAAAATCGCAGGTCTGGCATATTGAAAATTTCATTTCCACATTTACATTTTTGATGATTTTTACCGTGAACTGCAAAGAAATATTTTTATTTTCATTAATATTAGTTCTTAAGTAAATGCAAATAAATAAAAACGGCTTTATATAAAATACGAAAAGCTGGAGTAATGTTCCATTAATGAGGTAAAGAATACGTGGAGTTACATGAAAGCTCAATATATTACAGCCTAATTACCTATAGATTATACTTATCATGGCCACGAGACTAGTGTAAGAAAAATGCTTTATATGACCTGATGAAATGTATCCAGTATTTACAAGTCTATTAATAAGATTAAACGAAGATTTAGTTACTGTCGTCGGCTGCTTTGAAACGGGCCTACGGCTACGCTCTGTGCGCTATCAAAAATAGGGGAACCCGAAAATTTATTGTTTTTATTAGCACCTACATGTAACGCCTCTTACTGCGTCATACTCCGGTTACATTATCGAACGCAAGGATGTATACACAATTTTTTTTCTTTATTATTTTTTAAAGTCGGCAAATTTTATTACCTTTAACCATATTTCAGCAAAACAATCTTATAAATACGTGCAAATACTTTAATAATATTAATTGTATTTATATTTTACTATAAAAGGCATTTTATTACACTAAAGAAATAAAGGATGATGAAAATATAGCAGCAACAGATAAGAGATTTCAAAATATTTTAGTTTTTAATAACAAAAACATTAAGACGAAGTTCTACTAATGGATCCCAGACTTGTTTACACAAAGCCAAAACACGCTCAGTATCAACTAAGATAAGTGATGGATGACTCTTTCGTTTAGTAATTACTCTGGCTAAGCCGCAGTACCAACTGAAACACAATTATATTCACAACCTATTAAATGACAGTAAATAAGGGTGCTGGTTCTCACCAAGAAGATTTTTATAATAGATGCAAATTAAATTAAAAATAATACCAAAATGGGCTTATAATTTGCACGTATTACTAATACAGTATAGAAAAATCAGAACTAAAACAGAACTAGCACCAAAAAAATGTTTTTTTTTTACATTTAGGTTCAATTTTTTTATAAATTAATTTAATATCAAACTGGTGAGAATCAAATTGCACTCATCTAGAATTTTAGTACAAGAATAAATTTGTAAACATTATTACGACGTATTCGTACAACTTTATGCACAACATAGTGCACATGATTGAGATCATTCGATTGTTCAAATATGAGGTGCACTTTGAAACGCATACCATGAAAATGCACAAGTATTACTAACGTCTTCAAAACACATTGATATTTAACGTGAGAACAATAACACTTACGTTTTTTTTCAATAGATCGATTTTTTTTCTTCAGAATGTTCTACATATTTAATATCACAAAAAATATTAACTCTTTGTGGACTGCTGTCGACGATATTGCGGCTGTGTGTTTCCATATTATGATTGTAAGCATTTTAGATTACAACAATGTTTTTTTCTTGTACTGTTAAACCTATACAAATTTTCCAATTCCATAAGGCCTTGATTGACGAAAATAATTTAATTTTGTTCATTGCTTATCAAGCGTCTGTATCCGCAACTGATTAAAGATAGCGATTTTACTTACAGAAGATTTTACTGAGGTAAGTATCCAGAAAGGAGACTGTTATGATTTATCAAAGAATTTTCTACTAAACTCTAAAATCCTCGTAAAAATTTATAAAAATCCCTCACCTAAGTCTTGCCTCTTGCCTAATGCTTTAAAATTTTAATATTCATACTTTTAAGAGTCAAACGCAAATCCATAATTTATCTTCATGTAGCAAACACCTAAGTAACATTTATTAGGTGTTCATTCACAATAATGCCGTTTCTGACACACAAACATTCAATTATCACGATCGTGTGTTACGAGCTATCACCTGCCGCTTCAAGCACTCTCGCTACATTCCCCGGAAGATTTTAATAAAAAGTAAATAAAATATCGACAAGCCATGGCTACGCGGCGTTAACAAAGACTGTACTTTTGTATACATCGCTATGATCAAGCGATCGTGTTTTAATAAATCGTTTCCTGTTCTACTATTGACATTATTTTAAGGTGTAGAAGATAAGTCAAAGTGAACGTTGTGTTCTGTCTATGGTTATTGTTCGTAACGTTGCGTGCAAATTCTATGTTATAATAAGTGAATTTTCTGCAACATTCATTATAATTCACTCATTCATAATGCAGAAATGTTACAATTAGCTCTAGTAAACGTGTGAAGGCGTGTGTGAAACAACAAACAAACAGCCAAACCAAAGTCGTGAGAAATATTTATTGGTTATGAGTAAATTAGATAGTATATATATATATAT
>DWQX01000844.1:0-35205 GCA_018245475.1 Pharmacophagus antenor
ATTTTGAAATCAAGTTGCAATATTGGAGTTAAACAATAAGATGAATTATATCATTACACGTAATGATTAAGTTTAACCTTCTTCAGTACATGTAATATTATTATTTTATTTACTTTGTAGAAGATAGACAGAAACAATTGGTACAAGAAATAAATTGAACATAAACCATACTAATAAATACATTTGATTCCATAACTAGTGTCACAAAGATCATATTTGGTCTATCATTATTACTTTTTGATATAACATAACTGACTTAAAGTATTTTTATAAATATACCGTAAAAGTATCAAAAAGAGATAAAAATACATTACAAAACAACCAGGGATCTGGTTTCTGTGTTAAAAAAATCTCTCTCTTGTATAATGCTTAAGAATACATAACTCTTGCACAAAACTAAATAATAAATATAGTTATGTAGCAGGCTTCTCCGAACCTTTTTACGATGAAAAGTAAATTTCTGTTTGCCTTGGTAATAGGAAAACAAAAAAAAATTAAATACTAGACAAATTTTGACTGCGTCCATGGCGCAGTAGTGGAATCTGGATGGTGATAAGTTTTTTGAACCCGCCTGGCTAGCTATTACTCTCAATTTCAATCCGCCGCCATAATAGCTTCTCTGTATTCATGTTGTGTTTTGGGCGAATACGCTTCATCATCTACGGCCTCATTGTCACTTAACATCAAGTGAAATCGAGGTCAAGTGGCCTATAATCTAAAACCCATAACAAATAACGGATAAATCTGCTTCGTAAATATTTATATATTTTGTAAAGACTGTCATGTATTTAAATAGATACATGTCTATTGTGTTTGATAGTATCTTATTAAATACACAGTGACGATTGCTTCCATTTCATTTTGATAACTGATGAAATGAGAGTAAATAACAGATTTCTATTTAAGTATCAGCAAAGACCTCTTCACAGTTTTACTATCAGAGGAATGTCTAAAGTGATTATAAAGCATGGTTTACGTGAGTTCTTGTAAATTTCTATGCTCATTAACTATGTTACTTATCATTGCTATTTTAGATAGGATAGGATTAAATTACCGGCTTATCAGAAACGTGAAGAAATTTTAAAACACTAAAAAATGCAAAATGAACATATTGTTACCTTAAATGAGCTAATTTATCCTATTCAATAAAGATATCATTTTACTAATTTTACTGACTACAAACTGAACAAAATGAAGAAGCATTCATAAAAATAATATATACTGTGATAGGAAAAACAACTTTGAAGTTTATAAACTTTGTCACAAATAAACATTATGTGCACTGGAGTTTCTTAAGAGGCAAAGTTTGGGAAACATTTAAGTAGACCCTTGAAACATTAAATTTTTATAACTCATTGTGTTTTCCCTATCAATTACTGTTGCAAAAACTAAAACAAAACATTATTAGTGAGAATCGCGAAAATCGCACAAAATGTAGGCATCCACTAAATGACTAATACGTATTATGTATTAGCAATAATTAGGTCAAAACACAAGCAACTTATTAATCATGATCACATTAATAATACGATTAATTTGCACTAGGCACGATCTATCTATATGTACATAATATTTCTAATTACTATTTTACTTACATCTGTAAATCGGTCAGTTCTAGACGGTAAACAGTTTCGTATAACCGTGTAATGATACGTTTGATTACAGTAAAAAAAATATTAAATAAACAGTTATTATTAAGAATACATAAAGTTCAAAAGTTCAAAGATGAATCATATGTTGTTTGCCTATAATTCGTCCGCACTGATAGTAGTAAATAACTGTGCATCAATGACTAATTGATCACAATTAACGATAGGATTGGAAGAAAAATAGTTATTAATTACACTCGAAATTTATTTTAGCAACAAATTGTTTAGAAGTCTAATATTTAATGTAAAACTACACTTGGATTAGAACGCTACACAAATATAATGTATGTAAATTAAAAAGAAACATTCGTTGAAGCCAAACAATATTTACAATACTAGATGTTATTTTTCTTAAACTACAGGTTTTTATTTTTTGCTTATATGAAATTTACCAAGCAACAATACAAAACCACAATATTTTATTGTTCTGCTATTTGATACAGACCATAATAAGCTTCAGGTTCATTTTAACTATCTACGTGACGCAATTGTTTATCGTTTATCCTCGCTGAGGTCCCGAATTAGTTTCCATGGCTACAGATGTAGTGGAATCTGGATGGTGGTAGGGGTTTTTCTTCGATATCGGATGACAGAGACTTATGACTAGTAAGACATAATCTGAACTAGTAAGACAATCGATCCCGGGACACAGGAGTAGTAGAGTCTGGATGGATAAAGGGTTTTTCAAACACGCCTGATTAGCTATCACTTACCCTGAATCTGCCGCCATAACAGCATTGTCGTATTTCGGAAGTCATACATGTAAGAGCCAGAAGCATTCTGGGAGAACACGTTTGACCTTTTACAGCCTCATTGTCACTTGAAATTTGATGATATCAAAGTGAAGTAAGCTAAATAACAAGTTCATAAAGCAAAGCTCATAAACATTAAAAAAATATTTACTTTTTATTTACATATAAATAGGGTGGACGGCATACTCGCTGGTTACATTTGAGACTTGCGATAAAACCTGCTTACTAAAAGTTACAAAAAAATGTTAAGATCATACTCAACGATTGCACTTTTATCTGACTAGATTACTGGACGATCCTGTCTACATAATTATTAAAGTTAAAATACTTTATTATTATTATTTTCTTTGGTCAAGACAAAGGTATTAAGCTCAATGAAATTTGAAAGGTTGACAGTTAGGAACTGCTAATGTCATTTCGAAAGATTTTTATACCAAATGTAGTCGAATATTAAATTATATTGCTTTCCTGATACATACGAATTTTCTAGTTGTTAGAAAGGGCTAAACTTTTTCATTGGACTGTTATTGTTTACTTATTCTTCTGAATTTTTCTTTGATATGGTAAATATTTTATAATACTTGTAGTTTAATACATAAATAATAACGCAGGTAGACTTTGGGAACAATTAAAACAGGTAAAACTAGAATTTTGTTATTGTATATGTGATGTCTCATTAAATATGTAAAAATGATGGAAAAAACGCTGTTTGACTTTATTTCAATGTCATAAATAAAACAGACTTGTATTATATGTATATGTTTTTAATTATTATTTAATACACTATAACTCCTTCAGGTGTGTGAGAAGCAGTAATGTAAGCGTCAATTTTTAAATAATATAAAAAATTATAACAATTTCTATAGTTACAATTAATAGACATATTGTTGTTTTTTCGTATTTGTTTTTAAAACTTACAAGTATTCTCACAACAAAAAAGTGACATAAGCAAAATGAGTAAAATATAGAATTGAAATAAAACAATTTTTTATTGTTAAGTATTTATTAAACGATTACGATGGTACAAATATCACACAATATTGAGCATTTTAATACATTTCAATTTATTCACTAAGTTATTCTCTAAATGGGAATCTTTGGTTGTCCAAAAAATTAATATATTTCGTTACTACTTTGAAAATTAGATAATTGCTTAACGTTAACCCCATATTCAAGAAGTTGTAATAATTTATTATAGACTAACTTAGGTGCATCTATAGCCCATAGGAAATCTACGTGATTGAAGTCTTTGAAGGGTACAACATAATGCTCTAATGGGTTCGCAAGACGTGTGTATAAGTTGGAAACATCCTCCTCGCTAGCAAGCCAATCATTGTCCGAACTTAACAATGCTATTGGCAGAGTTATTTTGTATATGGGATATTCTGGAGGTATCGGCGATCCGTACATTCTGTAATTACCATCGGGACCGTAATCAAATTGCTGAAACCGACCACCGTTGCGGATCTCTTGAGCGTAATGTATCAGCGTTTTAGTGGACGCCCCGGCTGGTACGTGACCCAACATTATCGGCAACAAAGTCTTATTAAACTGCTTCTCATCGTGACCACATAGGACAAACATGGAGTTTTCGCATATGGCCTCTTCGTATTGATTTATTTCGCACGCATGCTTCGACAACCATCTCAACACAGCGTTTTGCGGGAGAAATTCGTTAGCACCGAGTAGTTTCATCAAATATGCTATGTTATCACTGAATCTAGCGAGCAGGCGTATCGGGCTCCTCACTTTTGTCATATATGCGACAGGGGCGAGTGCGTACCCCGCTCGTAATATTTTATTATAATGAGTTTTCGTTGAAAGTAAAGCAAAAAGAATCGTCGTGCCCATGGAATGTCCTATGTAATTTATCTTTACATCCCATCCTTTCTTCTCCATGATGTAATCAATGATAGCAGGTAGATCATGTTGACTTACGTCGTGAAATGTAAAATTCCAGAAGGAGAATGTATCGGGATTTTTAGAAATATGCGCTCTAGAATAAGTGTTTCCTCTCACGTTAGCTAACCATACGTCATAGCCAGCATTAGATAGAATATAGGCAAGACCTTTTTGCGGTCCCGGGATGACCCAATCCGCTGAGCTACCAAGCAATCCGTGGTGAAGGAGTACGGTCTTTTTATATGGTGCTGTTCCGGTTACATTTTTGCAATGCGGTATTCTATGCAAAGTTAGTATATAGCCGTCGTCTGTGACGATGGTATGAGATTCCGAAAAATATCCATGTAGTGCTATTAACTGCGGTGTAGTCATGTGAATCGACGGGTCATCAGTGGAACACGGGTATCTGTCAATCTCGGGTGCAATGGAGTCGAAAATAACATTGTCTTTTGTTTGTGCATCTTCTATATAATCTTTAAATTTTCTCTTAATTCTCGCTTCCTTGCTTTCTTCCTCTTGCGATTCTATATCTCTTTTCAAAAATCCTAAATACGAGGAAATTTTATTTTTTACATTATTAATGTAGAAATTTTTCAAGCTCCGTCCCTTTTCTTTAACGTACTCTTTTATTAAAGAAGTCTCTTTGGCAATTGTATGTACGAGGTTTTGCGGGAACCAGTTTTGTGAGCACTCATTGATATTAATTAAAACAAATAATGTAAATAGAATGATAAATTGTAACTTCATCTTACGGAACTGCTCTCGCAATGAGCGCTCCCCGTCGACTGAAATGAATAATAGGGAACACTAAAATATCTCCGTGCGCCCGGTCAAGGTTACATGTGGTAATATCACACAGTTAAAATGTTTTGCGCATTATTTATAAACAATGATGGGTGCACCGATTTTATTACTTCATCGGTGATGAGTCCGAATTATATAATTTATTTACGGAAAGGCGACTTGTGTCGATTATTTTTTTAATTTTATTCATGAATAAAGTTTTCGTCGAGAATGCATAACTCATTTAACTATTTCAAATTATAATTTTTTGGTTGCCAATAAATTATTTTTAACAATTTCTGTGCCATGTGGGGCGTATTTGCTCCACGGTGAAGTTTCCTTTATAAGTTTTGAATGTACGTTTTCATAAATAATTACTTTAAGCTTAAAACAATTACATACAACTTTAATCTGTACCAAAAATAAGAAAAAATTTTAATTAGAGTGAAAAATTGAAATATTGTCTCCTACATGTTCGTTACAAATATGCAAGGAAAAAGTCTTCTAAAAACTCATTGGCGTGGAATGAATTACAAATGAATAACAAAATTTCAATATAACATTTTAAGTTATGTGACCTGGGATAGATTTAAGTCCGCTGTTGCGCCTGGTTTATTATTCTGGAACTAGCAAGATGTCGATGTATACCATACTCTTATTCGTAGACTATATGTAATGTAATATGAATTTACGCAAGAAACTACATAGGAAACTAAGAATTAACACGTTCCCTGTCAGAGCATTTTTTGAATATTTTGCCTTGCGGTCTAGTGAGACGAATACAGAATACAATATGACAATCCTTTATTCGGCAATTAACAATTTAAATAAATTTTGATTTGGATGAAAGTTATATGTAATTATTTTAAGTTATTACTTTATATAACACATGGACAAAACTTTTTCACAGATGAATGAATACTTTATTGTACATAAAAAACAATTACGTGTTAAGTGTATGAAATAAAACTGTACAAAGGCGTACTTGTCACTATGAATGATTTCTTCCAGTCGAGCTTTGGGTGGTAAAGGAAAATGATAATAGATTATTTCAGCGTGAGGCGTAAACGCCTCACGTGACAGGGAACCTGTTAATAATAAAGTTAATGAGTTCGCATAAATTTGTATATAATTTTAATTGGAAAATACGCTGGTAACATATTTCTTTAATTATTGCGGATGTTTTTAGAAAGGTTAACAACTATAAGTCATTTTTTTAAGGAAATTCCATTCTGGCCACTTGCAATGGTTTTCAGGCGCAGAATAGGAATGTGAAGCGCACAACTTCATAAAGAGAACCATATAAGTATGCATATTAGAAGTATTTTTCTTATCGGAAAAGAATATTATTAAAATGCCTTAATAAAGGCACTTAAACAACGTGATTCTCTTTGTCATATATAACACCGTCAGTTAATTAAAAAATAAATAGGCTAAAGCATGTGTAATTTATACTTTTTACATCAATTGTAATTTCTTTCATCATTTTGTTTACAAATTTATAAATTCCTATGATACACATTAAAGGTAACATGGGCTTAATGCCAAAAGGGCATTCTGTTTCACTCAAATCATTTTAATTCAATATAACTGTTTGATAATTTCACATAGATCATCAAAATTATCATACTTCCACTTTTTCAACTCTGCCTCCAGTTCCTCTGTAGTAAGTTTTTCAAAACTATTTACATCTGAAATTAATAAAATACAACTTAATAACATTGACAAAATTATATGAAAAGAGAAAACATTATAGAGTATAAAAAAGGATATCACTTTTGGAGATAATGATTTAGAAGTCGTAATTTAAGTGTTTTAATAAATACCAGCAATTTGGTAAAAAATAATACTATGCCTCAATCTAAAGCCCATTAAAACAACTTTATTGACACGCCATTATGGTGTAGCGATTTTGCAAATTAATTGCAAATGTAGAATATTATACAGCAATGAAACAAGCAGAGCATTCCATGTATACTGGTAACAGTCATTGTAAGCATTATGACTGGACATAATATAATGCTAGCTAGAATATTTGGATAGGGTTAAATTGTGCTAACAGACTTGAAATATTATATATATCATTATAAGAAAAACTCACCATAAACTGGAAACCATCCACTCAACTCACACACAGCAACATTAAATGCGGCAAGTTGTTTTGTCCCTGAAGTACTCTTTCTTGGCCAAATGATAACCCTAACTATTTCTTCATTAATATCGCCAATAACATTTTGTCCCCAAGTAATAAAGATGTTATGTGCAATTGACGCATTTAGTAACACTTCAATGAGCTTAAATATATCCTCAGATTGATTAACAGTTTCTAAAGTTACTTGAAAACAGAATCCTGGTACTGGATAATTACTCAAACAAAACACTGGACCTTTCAAATGAAGACATTTCTGAAAAGACAATTATATTCTTGCTAGTGATCAAAATTTGATCATAATAATGTTAATCTCTTCGCCATAGATGTAATTATTATGACTGTTACTACACTCTACTTAATACATTATGACTGTTACTTTTCTCAGTTTGACTACAGAATTCAATCATAAACATAAGTATATATTAAGGATATATGTATGTGAATGTGTGCGTTTCTGTCAAACACTTGATAGAGGGAGTTCAAAGTATTTTTGATTGACTTAATACAATTCTTAAAACATTTATACTAAAAATATTAGCTTTCTTCACACTGACAAATAAACATTAAATGTACCAAATTAAATATTCCTCCATCTGCATTATTTTCATAAAAAGAGGTACAGAGTTTTTGTTTCACATATTAACCATTTGAGTGCATTTGATGACTACATTCATCATTGTTAAAATACTATCATTAATGAAAAGTATATTTTTCA
This sequence comes from Pharmacophagus antenor, assembly GCA_018245475.1. Lineage (NCBI taxonomy): Eukaryota > Metazoa > Arthropoda > Insecta > Lepidoptera > Papilionidae > Pharmacophagus > Pharmacophagus antenor. Next base: position 7,954 of record DWQX01000844.1, read on the forward strand.
TTAGTTTTGACATTATTAACAGGTTATCTAAAAGTTTTAAGATGAGTAACATGATTTATTGAATTCTACAAATGATTGATAAAATATATTATGATTACAGAATTTAAAAAAAATTAAATTATTACAATACACTTAAGTGATGTTTGAATTTAAAAGAACAAAAACAATATATATATATATACATATCTAGTAAAATAAGATTTCACACTAAAATATTTAGCATATTATAATCACCACTGTTTGTACTGGCAGAACATTTTTTTCAATAAAGAAATGATAATGCAGATGGTTTACTGATGCTAATCCACACAAACTATTGAAACCAATTTTAAAGTCTCTGTAAATAAAACAATACATGTATTATAACAAACAATGCTTATTTAAAAATATATATAAAAGTACCTTTAACTTTTACAGGTTATAAAATCTTTCAAAAGAAATTGGAGAATCTATTTAAATAATTTCAATGTTCCTTGAAAAAAGAAATACTAAAGCCCATTATCAATTAGATTGGAAAAATTTCATTTCCATGTGAAATATTTATTTCCCACATATGATTTTGAACATGCACAAAACATTTTTAGTGCTTTTCGTTTTATATACTAAAAAATAATACATAAGAGTTTAATACTGTTTATTAAATAAATATTGGATTGTTCAATATTTTAGGTTAACCACCCTCTATTTGACAATACATCATAATGTAATTTCTCTAAGAACTTCTCCAATATTAAAGTATTTCTACTAAAAATAATAGTATTGCAGCATCTACTTGCCTACACTCACCGGTCCTTAGCAATGAAAACAATATCAATGATTAACTTGAAACTATCAGCAGTTACTATTTGAGGTAAACATTTGTGCATCGATGGACATAAAAGGGAATGATACTGTGATATGGGACTGACATTCACTATTAAAAAATGTTCACTTCTGTCTGAAATATAAACATTTTTGTTGAGTTAAAACATTGTTGTGAGTATTAAGTGACTTAAATACTAAAGTTGCCTCAAACGAAGTCCAAGAAATATTACCTTTATACTCTTATTGCTAAATGGAATGAGTGTGATCATGCCAATTTTACTATTAAACAAAATAAAGCTTTATTAAAAAAAAATAGATATTTCATATAAATAAATGTCACTAATATTTCTTATTTGTGCAATACCAGCAAACATACCATTATCTTTATTGACAATAATAAATAAAATTTCATTCGTTGAAACTTTTGTAAAATTAAATTTATCCTTATCAAATGGTTGGCAGATGTTTTTAATTTGTACTGGTAGCCGCCTTTTAATACTTCTGTCTGGATTCAGCTATAATAAAAAAATGGAATTAACATACCCTGCTTCCAACTAAATGTAATACAATTCTGAAATATAAATAAAAAAGATTTAATGTAACAACGACTATATTGTATATATACCTCCGTGTAAACATATACGACAAAAGAAATTATAAATTCTAGATCGATTTTAGTGAAACAACGCGCTTTATACTACTGTAATATAAAAATTCTAAAATATTACCAATACAATGAAGATATTCTAAAATACCTAACCTGTAGTAAGTATTTATTATCCACAATTCTTTCCTCTAATTTTTCTACTTTATATCGAAAAACGTCGGATTCTCTGTGAATTCTGTCCCATATTGATTTTAACGACTGTATAAAATTCAATTCAAGCAACTTATTTTCATCATTGAGTTGTATAATATCACATAGTTTGTACATTTTTTATAGTATTCAGAACGTAGAAGGACACAAATTAACAATTATTTACTTATTTGATTATAAAATATCTTTAATTCACCTATTACGGAATTTGACAAGAGACAAATTGTTTTGCCATGTATTGCTGAAAAAAGTTAAATTGTAAATTCCTAAAAATGATAACCTTAATTACTTTAGTCAACAACTCTAAATTTTTTTCTCATAAAGTTGGAAGAAAATAACTTTTTAATTTTTTACATAAAATTTGAGTGAAAATTTTTAAACCTTTCTAATAGGAAGTCGACTGCTACTTAGGATTAGTCTATACTGCACTTTACTAAACTACACTTCAATATGTATTGACATTTTTGCTTGCGAAATGTAGCAGTTTAGTAATAATAAATTATTAATTAAATCACAATACCCATGTATTTATTTGACAAAAAAATTAGCTGTATAACTGACAAAAGCTGGTTTTTAATCCAACCTAAAAACGAAGAGGTTACATTATTTCCAACATTTTTCTCTTTAGATCACTACATTAGATACAATAATATTTACAGTCTGCGATTTACCAGGTGCTGCTACTGTCCATGCGGAGCGGTAATCAGTTACGGCCGTGAGAACCGCACGATCGTTTGCCTACCTACCCACCTATTAAAAATAGTATTTTGATAATAAAAATAAACGATTGTAGTATGTTTTCAAACAATTTTATCCAAGAGTTTAACAGATAATTTACCAATTTTCTCTTATATAAACAAATCAATAAATTAAGTTGATAGAGAGCCTGTTATACTGGCTAATTTCGATAAAATTGGCCTTGCACTGTCAGTGCAACATGAGGGTTCTAAAAATTTCAATAAAAATATAATTAAATTATAGTAGTGTAAGATAAATATATAGATTAATCACTAGTGATATTTATTAATTATAAATAGTACTTATAACTAAATCATTTTTTTTTCATTTACATTTCGTAATAATTCGTTGCATTTTAATCACTCTCATTTGGTGTCTGCCTTCATTAGAATGATATGGCTATTTCTCCTGTTAGTAGTTTAATATTATATATTTAGCTTATTAACTTCAAAATCTTTTCCAATCAGGTTATAAATGGTAACTTAATTCTTGAACAAGTAAAAAATGTAATAATAAAACTATTAATATTTCTCTATGAAGAGAATACTCAATAAACTTAAAAAAAAATCATGCTATCAGATTTTAATATTATTTGGATTCAATGGATTATTTTCATCATATAATAGTAAAATATCTGTGATTTTTTTAATAGTTTTTGCAGCTTCATATGAATCCATTAATGACAGTTGTCCTGTAATGATCTGATTTATCCCACCAAATTTTGTTTTGTCAAGTCCAAATGGATCATTTTGTATTCGTTTAAATACTTTAACTAGACCTTCAGCTACTTGCTGACAATAGTTGACACTTGTATTATTTAAATAATAATTTTCTGCTATGTCTTCACTATTATACAATGCCTCTTCCATAATTATTTGGTTCTGAAATTAATTATGATTTTATTAAAACTTCAATATTAAAATAGATAAATAATAAAAAAATGTAAAACAATTGTTTTTACACTTATATTATTTTCACTAGTTTCATGCATATCTTGCAATGAGTCTTTTGTGGTTCTGTTGACTTTCATTAAAAATTGACAAGGACCCCATAAATGCCAACCTATTTTGTATTCCTGAAACATTAGTAAATTTATTTAATTTTTATAAACACAAACATCATCGGTTAAACATACCTGTTTGTTTAAATATTAATATTCCTACAAATTAAAACTAAAATATCATTACTAGGGATAGATTAGAATAAACATTAAATAAATGGTGATAAATGGTGACAAAGCTTAAGCTATAGCCACATTGTTCTATACATATTTGAAAATAAATCATAAAATGATATATGTTTAATCATATATGAACTGGTTGGAATAAGAATTATGTACTCGATGTAATATATTCCAATCGTTAGTTATAACACACCTCGCCTTTTGCCCGGCTAGCATTTAATTTCCTTAAATAATTAGCAAATGTGGATCTGATATTTGTCCACCGATTTTTTACTGCCCGACCAGTAAATTTGTCACCATACTGAGCTGCGAATTCGGCATAAGTTTGATCTTTGTGTTCAGTTGATGTATATTTTGGATGTTTGGGATTCCAAATATTTGGCTTATTTTTAATGAAGTACACTAGTTTTAGGTTCATTTTTCTAGTCCAAAAAACTTTTTCTTTAGAAAATTCTGATATCATTATAATTAATTAAAAGTATATGGACATCATGAAATAGCAACGATCAGTTTGTAATATATTAGTAGCATACATTAAATTATTATTAAGCAATGAACCCACATAGAATAACATGACAACATAAACAATAAAATGAAATAACTAAGAAATGTTGCCCTCTTTTGTCCTTAAAACTCGAATAGTATACGGGTGATGAATTTGAAGAAATTAAACTTAATTGTAACGTAAATATGAATAAATATGAAATAAATTAATTTTAATTAAAAGGAATATTAATGTACTAGTGAAGTTTGATAAACCTTACTTATTATAAACCGATTCCATTCCTTGTGAAATTCCGAATCCTTTATCATGAAATAGAGATAATGCGACTTAAATAAAATTAATTTTTTTCATAATATCAGCAAGAATAGAACCAAGAGCTTTATTAATATAATAAAGCATTTTTAATAGCACTAATAATTTAATTGAATAACTTGTGTTGTATCTAATCCTAAACTTTCCTTCAATAAGTATCTTAAATATTTTTAATGTATAAGCTTTGTTAAGATAAAAATGTATAATTCAATTTTAAATGTATTTACACATCTTTAAGGAAAAAAAAATAAAACAAAGAATACATAAGACAATAATTCTGTAAAAATCTTTTATTTCGTCGTTTTCAAAAAGTTAGTGTTCTTTTTCAATTCAAGACTCTTCTAAAATACTTACATTAAGTACGTTAAAGTTTAACTTCTTTGTTTTTAGTTCCTATGAAAAAGCTATGTTTGAAATTAGAAGAAAAAGAAAGCTGTCAAGTTATTTCATAAAAAAAGTTAGGAAATAAATATTTTTAGGCTTGTCAAATATGTTTGTTAATTCAAAGTAAAAATCTACGCGCATCCAACACTTAATACTTCAAATAATTCGAAGTGAGGAAATTTTAGCATTATATTATATATTCAAAAGTTAAAATATAACATTTTTTTTACTGAATATAAATATGTATCACACTTTGAATGTATTACAATTATAAATTTAAGAGTATTTCTTGTATTACAGTTAGTATGGGGATATACTTTACAAACAATAATAATTTGTTAAATTTCATATTAGTACCTCGCAGAGCGAGGTTATACAAAAATATTAAAGACTCATTTGAGAGTTAACCTCCACGGAAATCTTTAGTAAAAGGCGAAAGATTTATTCGTTTTGAAGGGAAACCAGAGTACCAGTGGAAAATTTACATGGAACCTAACCAAAAGTAAATAAATTTCTACACCGTGAGGCAGTTGTTATACGTTTGATGGTTAAGCGACATCTCTTGTATATCAGAAAAATTTAAACAAGACGTTGTTAGCGATAGTAAAATGTTAACGCCATCTGTCAGAACGTATTCCAAAAATGATTGTTTTACGTCAACGTTTTTTGGCAAGAAGATACTTTTTATAATGACTATAAATTGATTTGAAAATTGACCTACGAGTTTATTTTAATATGGCTTTGTTGTTTACATATTATAAATATTATGATTATAACACTAAAGTGAGAGGATACCCATTTGGAATAAAAATACACCGTCTTTGTTTTGTAATAATAGTAATATAATTTTAGATATTTTTCGCCATTGTAACATGTGAAGATAATAGTCATACTACTAGGTCAAAATTATTATATTGTGTTTATAAGACTTTGTACATTAAATGATTATTGTTCGAGCCGTGGTCAACAAAGAAATATTTTTATTACAATTTTTTTACTGCTTATTGATATTTAAATGAAATTTTATTAGCATAAGGGTATAGTGTTACATATTTGTTTTTAATAGATACTGCACGACAAAAATTGTTTAGCCGTTTCGAAAGTTAGCTGAAATACCAGGAAGATGGACAATAAATTTAATAATTTTTTTTTGTGTTTATGTCATACTGAGTACACTTTTATATAAATGAAAGATACATCTACGTATATGTAATAATAAAAGTTTATTGCTACAATTAATCCAAGTACTTGACTTAATAATCAACTAGTATTCTCACTGATGCCCTGCTTACACCGACTTCAATTAAAACGCGAAGTGATATAAAAAAAAGAGAGCGGCGTGTAATTGCAACTACTGTCTATGACAGCAACACGGTTCGCAACGGTAAACCATAGTGAGGTGCGCGGACTATACGGGGCGAGCTCGGTTGGCGATCGTCAGTCGCTCAGTCTATATCGCGACCTTAACCGCCATGGGTCGCTCGCTGCACTACTTCACCGCGTACGCACGCCCATATATAAATTCGAACTGCCGATATGCCACCACGGGCTGTCCATTCTCGAAGCGACAGCGCTCCCAAATAGCACCGACCGCAGCCCTCAACGATGAGGTCTTTTCCAACGCGAAACCCTACTCTGAAGTTCCCGGACCCAAACCCTTACCGATTTTAGGCAATACGTGGCGAATGGTGCCAATTATTGGAGAATTCGATATATCGGAATTCGCAAAAGTGACCAAGAAGTTTCTGGAACAGTACGGCAGGATTGTAAGGTTAGGTGGCCTGATTGGAAGACCTGATCTTCTTTTTGTATATGATGCTAACGAAATTGAAAGGATGTACAGGCGCGAAGGGCCAACACCGTTTAGGCCAGCTATGCCTTGCTTAGTTAAATATAAGTCTGAAGTACGAAAGGATTTCTTTGGAGAATTGCCGGGAGTTGTTGGAGTGTAAGTACGTTTTGGTCAGTTACAAAAAATACATATTTTATTCAATGTAAATGTTTATTCGAAAGTGTGACAAACGAATAAGAATAAACAGGAAACGGTATTTCTTTTTTTCTTCTCTTTCACTCGGATAAAAACTTTCAACTTTCGTCTCTGTCTATCACAGGTAAATCATTTTAATAAAAGTAAACGACGAAACCTCTTCCGTTCTATTCTAGATTGGGAGAAAGTAAAAAGATAAAGTACAAACAACTTTAACTTTCTGAAAATGCTAACAATAAAACCGTAATAAAAAAGAAATTACTCCACAGCTTTGACTTTTTAGATTTATAACTAACATGTTATTAATTAGAATAAACTTATTTTTTAAATATCGGTGTACCTCCCTTTTTCGAAAGAAAACTTTTCAAAATCGCAAGTAAACATTTGTTTAGCGATTCATGTATACCTTTTGTATATTATATAGGTTTAATAGCTCTCATTTACCTAATATTTTATTCATTTAAAGATTACCATAAAATTTTAAAAGCTATGGTTCGCATGTTACGAAAGTAGCTTGGCAAGTTTTATAAAATCCTTGAAAGTTGTATATATATTTGATCACGCAATGACGTGTCTGCATATTATACTTATCTGACGCGACGTGAATATCACATAAAACAAATTATTGTTGTGCCTGAGAGCAATTTTATCGTTTATAGTTTTGTGTTTTATGTCATTATTATATCACGTGGCTTTCCGGCAGTGCTCATTTCTGCTGCAATGCTGTAGAGTGCAAACTTCACTAAGTTTAGGTTTGAAGACGACAACAACTCGTAACTGACCGTGTTAAAATAAACATCTTAAGATGAGTAGCGTATCTTAACGTTGTGTGAACATTTGAACTAGCAGCTCACTGCTATGAGCAATGTAGGTCTCACATACTATCAGATGAAGGTATTTCAGGTCTCGCATTCAAAGAATAAAACAAACTTTTCGTACTCTAAATTCATTTTCACATATAGCTTTAATTAAACCCAAATTGTTTTATGAACTTCTCTAGAAAATTAAAATTTTGAGCTGATCTCAAACATGTAATCTTGCTGTGAAAAGCGTGCTAAGTTTTTTATTTCTTGATCTCGTAACCGATTTCAACGCTCATCTATATGTGAATTTATTAATCAGTTTCGAAACGGTAAGTATCATTAAAGCTTTTACGGTGTTAAGTACATGCCCATCTATTATAATATAATTAAATTTAACATTTGTACCCATAATTCAAACGATTAATATTTAAAACGAAAAAAACAAAACCAAAAATACAAATAGGACAATTTTATGAGTACAAAGTTTCAACAAAAAATAAATTTTATTATATATAACACATTCTTAACGTAAATATGCCCTTTGTAATATTGATAAATTTATAACATATTTTAAACTATAAGTTCTTATTACAAAAATTTTGAAAATAAGAATTCCTAATTTGGAAAATGTTGAAATGTAAAAATTAAAGTAAAAATGTGGCCGTACGTTACCAAATGGTACTTAAGTATAATTTATAAAAAAATTATCCTATCATCCTCAACACTGAACACGGACAATAGTTACATAACAGGATTGAATAAGCTGTTCAAGTTAGAGGAGTCAAAACTTTTTTCTTTTATAGACCAATTTCAATGTTTTCTAGCGGAAATATATTGATTTACATTTATAAGTACAGTTAAGTACATATTTTTGACGAATCAATGACCCTGTAGGCTCCAAAATTCACTTTGGCCTATATAGGTAATAAAATTTAGTTTGATTGCCATACCACTACTTGTACGTATATATCAGTGATCCGCTAATTGACCATAGTTTACTCCGCGTCACGTCGGTTAAATCCGAGGTCTGCTGGCTTAGATCTAGTGTAGATATAAACTATGCAACCTTTTTGTTTATTCAGCACAGCATTGCACGTTGAATAACGTCAAGAATATATAATAATAAGAATAACAAATAAATCATTAAATTATAGATGCATATACTTGTAGCGCATTATTCATTCGGGAATATCATTTAATCGTAATTAGTACAGATTATAGTAAAAAGGGAAAAAAAAACTACAGCAGTTAAATTTCAATTCGTTCAATGAAGTACGCCAATACATAATACATATTATTATATAGTATTATTAACGCTGTTAATTTATAAAGACGTTTTTATTAAAAAAATATATATATGGCACTCCTCCCCCTTTAGGTTCTAGTTGGTTTTCCTTTACACGTCGAATCACATTATCTACATATGTAGTTTTATAATTATATTTTATGGGTGTTTGCTGTTTATGCCGTAAGAATATTGTTTATTTTTCTTGTTATGGTTTCGAATTTTCTTGTCATAGTGTGCAATGTCATTTTTCTGTCATCACGGTTTAATTTATACAACACCAGATCTAGTAATCACTGTTATATTGTATGCATTGTGCGAAATGTAACGGAGTTAGCGCTTTCAATACTCGCGTTTTGGCATGCTTTATAATTGTTGAATTAATATGGAAGAAACATACGTGAATGTTCCGGAAAAAAGTGAAGAAAAAAACAAGTTATGTAAAATATTAGTATTAAAGCAATGAAAGGGCAGGATTTTTAAAACAATGTGATATGTCCTTGACTTTATTAGTTTTTACTACAACGAAATACTGTCATTCAAACATGGTGGTAATTCACGCTACACTGCTAAACCCGCTAAAAATTATGACAGTGACAGTCAATAGTGCAAGGAGTTGTTGGCAGTACATTTATCACTTTTGCCTACATTACAAGGTTGACAAATGTCATAAACTATCCTCGTGGCTGCTTATCGTAAAAGTTACAAAGATATTAATTTATTAACTTTGTCATATAAGAGTGAACATAAAAGAATTGAAAATGTTTTAGAACAGGTTTTGAATACAGGTTTGTGATTCGCTGCTTTTACGTGGAGAGAGTACTGTATTTTTAAGTGACAAACAAGAATGCAAATTGTAAACCGTTGTTTGACATTTAGATAAGTAGATAATCTTTGGAAAATGATTTTAGCGAACTAAACAATGGTCTATTGGGCTTAAGAGTATTGTAGGAGGTAATCATGATATATGGCCTACTTAGGAACCAGCGCGAAGCGAAAGCAGGTGTCGTGATCAGTTTGTTGGTGCGTTTAGTTTTAGAATAGGAACAACTTTTTATTATTGAAAATTTCGTTTAATTTAATAAGATTACTATTATGAACGTTTTTAACTTAACTTAGTATAAATTTCATCCCTGACCAGTTAGCAAAGACTAATTTTGGTAATAAGTCGTTTCGGTATACTCTCACCGTTAACCTCAAGAATGACTAATAAATATACGATAATACACAGTCTACATAACAAGCAGTATAGGCTGCACAACAGACTTTTGAAATATGTATTTGTATAAATTACAGTAACTCATTGTTTTTTTTTATATTTACGCGAATATTACGCAATTAAATAAATCAATTAATACTAAACTTAATTTTATTAGAGGAGTACTTTTAGCTTTTAAATATCATTCTAAAATTTTCCGATTTACGCACATTGAGTATAATGCAGTCAAATCGTCAGGAATTAAAGAGTTTAAATAGACACGATGAAATTGACAAAATTTTATCTTAATCCTACTTACAAATAGTTTTATTAAAAACATATAACACAGAAAACCAAAAAAGGACAAAAACACGCGTTCATTACATAGAGATACTGTGCCAAAGGGCCAAATTGCCATATTAGAAAATTGAAGAAAAATTAAATTTCTTATGTTAAAACAAGCAGTTGTTTCCATGTGCGTAAATTTTTTTTATATTATATTTTTCCTTATCTTTATAACTTTAAGGCATATTGATCTCTTTCTACATTTATCAAGAGCGCTATAATTATAAAACGCAGGAGATTTTCCGTGATAACTATGACCTCAGACTTCTCTTGATCACGCGTACCATAAAACACTCTAAACTTAAAAGTTCACCGAACCCAGCAGCAGCAGCACTCGAAACATCGGGAATTAAACATTTAAAATGAAACCAATAAAATTCGTAAAATTAAATTTGATTAAATGTGTGACATTCTCGTAAACACAAGAAGTAATTATATAATACAAGTATTGCTTTGTCAAATACATCGATTTTAAGGAAGTTTATAAATAAGCATGGGCGATGAAAAGCTGCCAAAATCGAAATGGATATATAAATAGTTTATATTAATAAACCACTAATTACGTAACTTGAAATATAGGTTAATTAGTTATTAAATTGTTTTGTAATAATAACCTTCGACGAGTGGCCCACGCTCGTTCTCGGACACTCAAGAGCCACAAAGGAGTTAGCAAACACGGCTTAGAATAGCAAGTATTTGCTCTAAAACATTATTTGTTACACATTATTCTACTTTGTGATCTAAATTACGTATATTTATTGTTACGTGTTTAATCGAATGACTGAATACACTTGAATGTTGTTTTTTTAATAGGAATGGAAATTTTAATATGGAAAATATCTTAGCCACGGTTAAAAACGAACCAGACTATAAAATATTCTGCTGGAAAATCGTTTAAGAAATCGATGAATAATGAATTATAATCAATTACTGGTCACTCACGTAGTGAGTTTTAATATGTAAGGCAAATATTTATACAACTACAGATCTATAAATATTTTTTTATATAATTATTCGTTTTCATTTATGTACTATTATGTACATCGTAGTTAATGTCCGTTTTTCTTTAATAATTCTAGAATAAAAAGTGTATAACAAATCTAAAAGGCATAAGTTATATTATAGATGTTGGTACAGAAATCCCGACCTTAATATATTAAAGCACGTAAATTGTAATAACATTAATCGATAGTATAGAAATGGGGTCTAAATTTTCGATAAGATTTATGAAAAATTAAAAGTTCTCCAAAAATGCGGGGATATTTGTGGATATATTTTTTCAGTTCCTTTTATTATTTAGCACTCTTCCTATATATATTTTGTTCAAATTTTTAATCGTCAATAAAGTTTTTATTTATCTGCTCAAGTTGAAATACTTTCATAATCTTTTCGTCTATGTATTTTTTCTATTTAGATTTCAATAATTAAAACATGGCCATCTCTTTGGACACTTACAATGTGATTCTGTTATATATATATATATTTGAATTTTAGATATTAAATAAAAGTAATTAAACTGAAAAAAGTCATTGATGACCATTAGGAATTGACTTTAAATTAATATTTGTGGTATTTATCTAGTTTTTAGTGTCTAATTGTGATTATAAATGTTTTCATTAATTGCTACGTCGCCGGCTAGTAAAATCGTTATTGGCTTTTAATTGATATTAAATTTTACTCGCTATTATATTTAATAGTTTATTGTTCTCTATGTGAGAATAGAACATTGGAGCGTTCGAATGGCTCTTGCTAACTTAGCTCTATAATGCACTTTAATGAATGATTAACAATAATCATCGGTTATTGATTTCTCATTTAGCCGTTTGATCTCGCACAATCCGTTCCCGCTGTTTTATCATGAGTTATAATATCTTTTGACGTATAAGAAAAAGAGGTTGTAATTGTGCCTCGTCAATATTACCAAAAATTAACAGAGAGTAGCAAACTTAATTATAAAATTGCGCATTAAACAATTGTTATTTGCTTTTATCTCATTCGAAGAGATGATTTCTTTTTAATTAACTATATATTGTGTTTACGGGTCAGGGTTTTTCCGTCCTTCGTTTTGTACATATGTCCGTCCTTGATGTAAACATATTCAAACTTTTTGAATGCATGTAAAAATTTGTTTTTAAGGTAATATCTTTGGTAATTTATGTTATTATTACTCACTATGTAATAAAAAAATCTAACTATAAATAATTCCAGTCACCATTATAGAACAGAAGTTTATATATTCACTTAATCTCATTGCAAAAAATTTCATATCGTGGCATGTCTGATATCTGTTCTGGTTCTTCGCATAGTCTCACGCCATCTATGCGGCCAATCGCAACGTTTGTGGATATATTTCTTATTCTGGAAGCGATTTCTTCAAAGCTACAAGACATCGTCTGTCTGCGTGTTAAGAATTTGTTATAACGTTAGTCAAATTGGTGGTTAATACTTTGATTTCTTTATTTTGATTTAATTTATGTAAATGATACATTGTAAATGGTATTATTGTATTAGAACTACTCCAAAGACTAGCTTCGATTTTTATTCTCCTAAATAGGATTTTTTTAAAACTTCACGTCAATTACCCGTCTACTAAAAAGCAATAGGTAATTGAAATATCTCCTATCGTTAAGATTTTATAACGATTGGATTTTCAGCATTTTCGATTTTTGGAAACCGCCTGGCTAGTTAATACCCTCAATGTCAATCTGCCGCCATAAGATCATTGCTGTATTTCGGCAGTAATAGCAATACCAGTCAGAGTATTCTGGGCGAGTGGGCTTAACTATCTGCGATCTTATTGTTTCTTAACGATAAGAAAAATAAAGAAAGTACTGTTAGACAAAATAGTATGTTCAGTCAGTTAATGTTTAGTAGGGCTTCTATCGATTAATAGAAATTTATATTAAAATTTCGATTTATGAAAACATTTAAATCAAAATCATTTTGTACAATACACCTTAACACTACGTTTACGGATATTTTATCATAGTTTTCTTCTCGAAGTTCTGGCAACTTGATGAATCATTGAATTCTTATTACCTTTTGAAAATAAAAACATATCTGTACCACAAGCTATGAAAAAAACATAAAATTCAAACACTAAGTATTTACAATTTTTTGTTGAACAATGCGTCAAAATGTCGCTTCTCAAGTATTACAAATGAAATATGAAGATTACATACATCCAGTATTTTGTTTTAAATGTTAAGATGGGAAATAAATAATTGTCAGAGAATCCGCTTTTTCTGATAATGCATACAAAAGTTGCGTGACTGGTTGTTTCAAGATGTACACAAGGGACTAAGCCTATTTGTAGTATAAGGCCACAGAACTATATGAAGTGAGAGGTATAAGTGGAAGCGGTCTCTTAAAGTTATCTGTAACCATTGTCATAATAATCTGTTGTATAAACAATATTTGTTATAAAAATCTATTAATAGTAACGTCGTTAGCATGTTCTACGACAGGTTTTACTTTTGGTGTTATTTTAAGTAAGTTTATTTTTTAATAATAATGATCTATTTTGCCGCAAATTCCGATAAGGCTAGGGTAGCCCAGTCGTCTCGTGCTATTAGGAATAGGATAAAGATAAATTATCGTATATCGCAATCTCTTGAATTTCATTATCATTTTCCATTACAGACACGGCGAGCAATGGCGTACGTTCCGTTCGAAGGTCCAGCGGCCTATTCTCCAGCCGCAGACCGTCAAAAAGTACGTGGCCCCGATAGAGCTGGTCACCGAGGACTTCATCAGGTACATGGAGGACGCTCGGGACGAGAACGGTGACCTTCCCCACGAGTTCGACAACGACATCCACAGATGGTCCCTCGAGTGTACGTGTAATTCAATCATTCTTTTTAACATTTCATTATTCTGTGTGTGTATGTGTCGGTGACAGTGGGAACCCTTTTACTGAGACTCCGCCGTTCGTCTATCTCTTTGTCTGTCTGCCCGTCTGTCAGCGGGCTCTATCCTATAACTCGTTATAGGTAGAAAGTTGAAATTTTCACAGATTTGGTATATCTATTGCCACTACAGTAACAAATAATGTAAATAAAATAATACTTACAAGAAACGTAAGTTTATAGGCGTTTATGGCATGGTACCATCCTAAAGGGCGAGTCCGATAGGCACTTGGCGATTCGTTTAATAATTAAAATGTCTGTAAAATACCAGAGAAGCAGAACAATGGGCGATTTTTAAATCGATTATCTAGACTTAATTCAAGAATTAAAAGTAATGGCTATAGACAAATAATTAAATTTCCTTAAAATAAAAATTTACATGGCTATGGCATGTCTGGTAATCTGCAAGATTTACATTACAGGTGAAAGTTTAAACTGTTTGAATATTAGATATTAATACCTTATTTAAAAGCTTTTATGCAGATAATCTTGTGTACATGGCGGACTTTAAGCAAAATGGCATTTTTTGCCGGTCTACCTTAGGGTTGGTATATAATATCTATACAGTAAATAAGTTAAATATAAGAAAATAAAATTATTACTATTAGTAAAAAAAATATTTAAGTACTATTGATACGTAGGTATTTTAAAGCTATGCGAAACACTTTTTCAATCTTTAATAATACTACAAATAAAGCAACAATTTCGTAATAAATAACGAAAGTTATTTAATTGCCCAAAAAATGGCAGTAAAATAATGTTAATTTTTTGTGTTTGCTTCATATTAACTGTATGTTTTATAATTTGAATATTTTAGATTAGTAGTAGTAGTAGTAGTAGTAGTAGTAGTGTAATGATAATATTACATTGTTGGCATATTTGTAAATCCACGTTTAAGAGAACATGATGAAGGAGTTTTAAATAGTAAATGTGTAACATCCCTGTGTCTATGTAATTTAAAGTCTATTCTTCGAAACGGTTTTTTAACCGATTAATGCGCAATGTCTATTAATATATAACTCCAGTCTTGTCTTCAAATTTTAATGAAATATTATTTTAGTTTTTTTGTGAAGCAATAACAACTTTTAACAAAGTAGGCTATGTAGTTCGTTAACCCCTCGTCATCAAGGTTTAAATTGTTTACAACAAATACTCGAATATAAACGCTGGCACAAAAATGTATTTATTTGGTTTTGCGGTACATATTAAAAAGTCTTTCTTTCTTTTTTTTATTACCGATTTTGTTCATTGTATTGCGCTGGCTGTAATGTATCTTAAATATTAACGTGTTAAGTGTTTACAATCAAAATTATGATCAACGATTTGTTTAGATACTTAATTAAAAATACCTAAAGATGTGCATTTTCGTAAGGGAATTTTGGGATTTTTTTAAATTATGTTAAAGATTTTTGTTTTGTTTTACAGGCATAGGCCGCGTAGCATTAGACGTCAGACTTGGTTGCTTGTCGTCCAAACTTACTAAGGATTCAGAGCCGCAGAGAATAATCGACGCAGCAAAATTCGCATTGAGAAACGTTGCCGTGTTAGAATTAAAGGCGCCATATTGGCGATATGTCCCTACCCCGTTATGGAGCAAATACGTGAACAATATGAACTTTTTCATCGAGTATGTAATATTGAATAAATATTTATTTATGTTAAATATCAACGAATATGATGTTTTACCGATAATTAATGAATAATAATAACAATAATACGTTAAATTCCAAGAAACTATTACATCATATATAATTATAATAAAACAAACTAATGTATTACTTATTTATTAGTTTTACATATAGATGAAAACTGTATGTAATACGCGAAATCTGGAAATATTCGAGACAGTCTTGAAGTAGAGGGTTGTAGATAAAGGGACAATTCCCGCTTAATTTAACTCCTTCATAAATTTCAGTTTATGCAGCCGTTACATTAACGAGGCTTTAGATCGTCTCAAAACTAAGAAGGTGACGTCAGAAAACGATCTCTCGTTGCTGGAGCGTGTACTGCGCAGTGAAGGTGATCCGAAGATTGCCACAATCATGGCTCTGGATTTGATTCTTGTTGGCATCGATACGGTATGTACATTAATTAGTCTCCAAAAAATTAATGCTACATAGTCAAAACTCATTTATTTAAATTAGGCTATTAAGTAGTAGTTTTTGTATTCGAGTTATTTACATAGATAATTCCCTGATTTGTCCAACCTTCATCGGTTCTTATGAGGTTTAGCAGGGGAGAAAGAAATGGTGCAATAAACACCACAGCACGCTGTCTCTTAGTATAAAGAAATAGTGCAAGATTATTGGGAACCTTTTAGAAATATCTATTGTTTAAGGATAAAAACCAATACCATAAAAGGCACAAAATAGAATGACGTAGTCAGCAGATCGGCAAATTATCGCAAGCAACTTTCATTTACGAATAAGACGCAAGAGCCAACCATCATATTCACTGACTATACTATTATCTTCTTGTAAATTTTTGTGTTTGATCTGAAAGATCCAATAATTAATCTAATGAAAGCCGTTATTGTAATTATAAAGTTAATAAGTTAACACTACCCAAGATTACGATCTTTATCTGGTATATTTGGCAATACATTATACCGTCAGGGGAAATTCGATAAAAAAATTGTTAATTCTTAAATATTTTTATATATAAAATAAAACATTTTATGTTCGCAGTTAATGCCAGAAATACCGAACGCATCGAAGTGACTTAAAAAATGCGTTGCTAAGTAATTTGCAGATAGTTTTAAGCTGGTTTTGGTATATCAATTTTTATTTACTTTTATGGACACATTTTCTTGCCAATAAAGTACAGATTCGCATTTTGTATTGTCTTTCCATTTTAATCATCTATTTTATGATGGAATTAAGAAAAATAAGTGTATTTAATGCCCAGCGAAAGGGGTGGTTTGTGAGTATATAACAAGATCTTAAGTACCTTCCTTAGATTTTGACGGTAATTAACCTGTACAGATTGGGATTTTGATAGGTCTCTCTTCAAAATTTTTATCAAAACGCCGAATTTTGTTTTTAAAGACGGTAATTTTATGTTTGGTTCAACTTTGCGATATTGCAATTTGTTTAGATTTCAATGGCAGTGTGCTCTATACTTTACCAAGCGGCGACAAGACTGAAACAGCAAGAGAAGATGGCGGAAGAAATCAGAAGAGTGCTGCCGGATCCTAGTCAGCCGCTTACTTACTCGGATTTGGACAAACTGCATTACACAAAGGCTTTCGTTAGAGAAGTTTTTAGGTAAAATTTATGGAATATAAAACATATATATAAATTAAGATAATATTACGCTTTATATTTATTTATAAAAAGTAATTTAAATGTGTTTCCATATAATAAGTGACCAACTTGCCAAATAGCATTAACATCCGTTCAGTAGTTTTTTCGTAATTGGCGGTCAAAGATACAGACAAAAAGAGAAAAATCCATAAAAAAATCTATTACTCTCATATTCTCAAAAAGGTGTATTTCAAATAAAATTTTCCAAAAAATATTCATTTTACAGGTTCGACTAAGTTGCATTTTTTATTATATGCATGCAATACTTAAATATAGAGATTATAATACAATAGTTTGTCACAAAAGATTATAAGAATTAAAAAAAAAAAAAAACAAAACATATTTTCATTACGAACCATTACGAATTAGTTGAAATCAAATTGTACAAGTATTCCTTTTATATATTCATTTAAAAAGACATTATCATCAAAAATGAATAGAAACGTATAATCAATAACCGTTAGAATTACACTTTGATTTCAGAATGTATTCAACAGTGATCGGTAATGGAAGAACTTTGCAAGAAGATGATGTTATCTGTGGTTATCACATTCCGAAAGGAGTGAGTACGTAATTTATTGAACATAGTTTTACGAAGTAAAAAATACTTTTTTCGAAAGTGATACGCATTGCAAATAATAATATATACTAATGTAACATATATACTATATAACGTCAACTAGATACTACAATTATTGCACACGATTGTTAGTCAGACGTTGGCGCCTTTGACAAGACATTCCTTTATTTTGCTTTTGAATTTATGTCGCATGAACTGTACTCGCGTTGATTTCTAATACGCTTAAAATAAAACAAAAATTTCTAATAAAAATCGTCAACTCGATGTCGAACAATGAGAAAACCAATATCATTATATACTAGTATTAATCTATGAAAAAAAGAAAGATGACCAATGACAGCTTAAAACGCTCTTTGTGTAGACCAGTTATACTCAATCTGATGCCTATAAGAAAATATCGCTGGGATAGACCGATGATGCAATGTTGTTAGTGTGATTTTCATATGTAATAATATCTATAGTTGTTTTTATTATCGGTTATGGGTTATGACTTGACCTAAGTTATCTGATGTTAGGTGACGAAATCGTAGATGGGGTAGCGTGTTCGCCCAGTATTTTTTGCGCTCTCATTTGTATGACTGCCGCAACAATGTTCTTATTTTCACATTGAACGTGGTAGCTACCACCAGCTAGACTACTATTACTGTGGATCAAGTATCGAACCAGGGTATGCGTCACGAGGCAAGCGGGTAAACCACTAGGGCAGTAAAATTTGTGAATTGCTGTAGTATAGAAAAAAAAATAACGTAAAATTTAATGTGATTATTTTTTTTTCAAGGTTCAGGTGGTGTTCCCAACAATAGTGACTGGTAACATGGAGCAGTTCGTCTCCGATCCGGAGGAGTTCAGGCCGGAGAGGTGGCTGCAGAGCGACGGCAGGCTGCATTCGTTCGCCTCGCTGCCTTACGGTTTTGGAGCCAGGATCTGCCTGGGTCGGAGATTCGCCGATCTTGAAATACAAGTGTTGTTAGCAAAGGTAAATATAAAACAATGTAGCTGAAAATATTAAAGAAGGAAAAGCCGGATATGTAGTATAATGATTATTTTATCGGATTTTATTGAGTTAAAATAAGAGGCACTCTTTAAATATTTTTGTCTCTCTTTTATATAACAATATCAGTCTTCGTGTAATATTTTAAAAATTGTTATTATCAGATAATAAATGGCGTTGGGTTATTGGAAATTATTTATCATAACATAATTATGTCTATATCTTAGACTATAGCAGCGTGTAGTTAAAGTAATACTAAAAATATGCTAAATATATATTTTATTTTTATATAAAATGCACAATACAAATATATTACTATTGAATATTTTCGTCAGAAAAGCACATTTTTTTATAATGGTATAATTTTGTCATTTTAAACTCCCGAATTGGTCCGCCAGTGGGCTCACAGGGATATCCGTCTATTAGTCTTTTATAAAATTTTGATAATTTCCCCGACAAGAACAATAATATTTAAAAGTAAATATAAAATGTAATACATCATTTGTATATGGTTAAACTGTACAATTGTACCTAAATTCTTAATTCACGCTAAACAAGTCTTTAGGTATTTAACTATAGAATCGTTCTTTACTTTCATCGCAGTTACTGCACCGCTATCGGCTGGAATACCACCATGAGCCCCTGGAGTATGCGGTCACATTCATGTACGCGCCTGACGGACCGCTACGCCTGAGGATGCTGCCTCGAAACGCATAATTCCACCAATAATAAATTTTTATTGATTATTTTCTAAATTTAATGAGAATAGATTCCATTTTTATATTTTTCTAAATATTAATCCTTTGAACTCCTTTGTTACTCTCGTGGGACGTCTTAAGTCTAGCCCGTAACTTCGATGTCCTTCCGGAGGGACATTATAATTTTTTAGAGCTTTTCTTTTAGAAGTATCTATTCAGACGTGCTTGTTTCCCTGATGTTTACTTTTGAAGACATGAAATCGAAGTATAGTAAAATTATTAAGGTATATAAAATAAATGCCGGCGAAATTTTAGAAATACATAACCAATCAAATATTCTCGATGTGGGACAATGAAAAAGGATGGCATTGTCTGTTTTGGCAGAAAAACACATAGGGGCAGACTTTAAACAACTTATTGTCAAACGTGCGTAAATCAGTATAATCTTATTGGGGAATATTTTAAGCTTTATCATACTGCACAAAATTGTAAAAACTAAAAAAAATATTTTTTATGCAAATACATATTACTCAATGTGAGGCAATTAATATAAGTCTAATATAATTTGAATCCGTTACTTACTTCCAAAGCTGTACTAAATAATACGAGGCTCTGTAAATGCACGTTTCTACCACGAAAGTGCTGGTAGCCAACATCGAAAATGGTTCAGGGTGCAAAGGGTTAATAATGTTAATTTATAATATAATTTAATAACACAACTGAATAAAAATATTTCTTTTGATTTCCTTTTTATTGTTAATATTAGACATCTTACAAATAATGATTTTTTAAAGAAAAACTGAAAACGTACTGTTTATCTAAAGCAAAAGACTGAATAGATTGTTATGTTATGTCTGAGGAAACTCTTGAACTTGTCAAAATTTGCTTGTTTACACGATCATGTCATCAACAGATTTAAGTAGGTGAATCAAACACGAAATACAATACTTTTGACTAGGAGTTAAAGATAAGAAATAACTAACGATTTATAAATGTATTACAGGAGAAATGAGAATTGAATTAAAACATATTATATTTTTATATCTTTCATATTTGAAATTAAATATTTCAGTTCATGTAAACAATGATTAAATTGATACATGTTTTATTTTAATAGTAAAACATTTTTTAAAGTCGAGACTACATTTGATAAGACTAAAACTAAATATATTTCATATAATATTTAAGTTATGAAAGAACCATGACGTATTATATAAAATTATTTTGTTTTATTTTAATAGAATTAATTTTTGCACTTGATATTTATAGATTACGTTCTATAGAAAACTATGTACTATTTACTAATGCTTATTTATATTAATAAATCGTTTTAATTTTATTTACTTCTTTTTTTTTACATTTCGTTGATATTGATAACTTTTTTAATCGACAACAATATGTAGATTCTCGATTCGTCCAGTAATTTATTATCCACAAATATTTATATTAAGTTGTCCTAATTTGATGTTTTTTTTTGTAGGAAGTTTTGTTTTGTGAAATCGAAGCTCAAAATCACGAACCTTCAAGCAATTGCGAGTTAAAGGAAAATAATCTAAAACAAACTTAAATATCATGTATATTATATTGTTAATTGTATTTAAATGTAGGAAAATCAATTTTTTTGTAACATCACTATTATCATTGCAATATGAACTGCTTCTGTAATATGTTTTTAATTGTAGTAATAAAATAATAATTAATTTATTAAAACAATTTTTTGTTATCAATTCACTGCGGATTTATTAATGAAATAATCAATTACATTATAATGAATTTGTTGGTTATTAACATAACTATACATTTCCACAAAAAAAATATTAACTAATCTAGCGAATAATATAATTTCGATATTAAAGGAGTATGTTCAGTGCAAGACAGTAAGCAGTCAGATCTAAATTTCTGACAAACTAACGGCTTAATACTAAGTTACCTAATACTATGTGACTTAGTATTTATTTCAAATAAAGGAAGTAAAGCAAATATTACATGTAAAATACTTGTATGGTAGTGTAAAGTTAGACAAAATTCTACATCCGGGTCGTTAAGAGTTCTAACAAACGTTGGTAATACTCGACTTCATACTGCTTTGGTCGTTTTCACACGTGCGATGTGATAATACTATTTTGTGTGAGTAAACATTACACTTATAAAAGTCAGGGTCAGTTCAATTTAAAAGTATTCAGACTTCATAGCATGTATATGTACATAAATAATGCAACAATAATTGCACTAGACCAAAAATTAAAATACTGAGATCTTTCGTGTAAGTGAACATATGAAAAACATATGTTATAACACAAAATTTATAATACTGTGGAAATAAAAGTAGTCATTAAAAGTAAAAACTAATTATTGATAGCACAATATTAGAGATACGTGTATAACGTACCTAATTTAACTCTTTTAATATAGTCAGAGCTGGCGAACGAGCGGTCTTTTCACTTGTTGAAAAGGCATAACCGCTGTTCATAGACGGCCACAACACTCGGGACGCTGTTGCTGGCTTTTTTCTTGAAAGTACCTATGTTGTATCGGTCCCCAATTACTGCTGGCGATAATTGATTCAACAGAGGAGTTGTAAATGGTAAAAAGTTTCGATAAAAACGCACAGTTGAAGGTTGGCAATGATTCAAGTATTAAGAGTTGTATTTGGTCTTGTGTCGTGTACTGAAATGGAGGAATACCGCGGCTTTCATATTAACTCATTTTTATATGTATATTATTATATCAAATCGATAAAAATTTTTGTTAGCTTTTGTCATCGCTCCAAATGCCGAATTTCATTCAAAAATCCTAACTCGAACCGTATTTCGTTATGGTAGTATAGTTTTGATAAATTTTATAATTAAATTTGCTAACGGAAAAGCCAGAAAAATACTTTACCAAAAATCGATAGCTCGCATCTCTCGATGGTAATTTACAGTTTTTGTTTGCGGATTATTCAGTTAAATAATACATTGGGGTTAAATTTATTTTTTATAAACATAAGAAGATATTTTTTTTATGGTTATATACGTTGTATTTACTGATTGATGATAAATATTTTCATGTAGGAGTGATGAAGAGAGACC
This sequence comes from Pharmacophagus antenor, assembly GCA_018245475.1. Lineage (NCBI taxonomy): Eukaryota > Metazoa > Arthropoda > Insecta > Lepidoptera > Papilionidae > Pharmacophagus > Pharmacophagus antenor. The sequence continues at coordinate 30,868 of DWQX01000844.1, forward strand.
GTAGAATTGCGAAGTAATAATGTCAACACAAAATTTGACAAAGCAAATTATTATATATTAATATCTCATATACATTACCAAAATATATTTGATACTTAAACGGACATCGTTCTGTCCACTGTAGCAATTGTCACGCACAGTTTATTCTCACTTTCCATTCAGATGGTTAACAAAAAAAAAAACGAATTTTCACACCTCATATGAACACTTTCTAAGAAGCGTTCACATGTAGGGTTATGTTAGTCAATGTTGCTCGTTAGAATTGTACTATGATAACCGGTATCTATTTGAGATTTAAAATCACTACAACTTCTCTACTGGTTTTGCTCTATTCCTGGAGACCATCTTGCTAGGTATTGTGCATATTGGCTACGAAACTTACCATCTTATGTTTAAAAGCGACAAGCGCAATGTGTTGTATAAACATCCTCAGTACTGTGCGATAGTTTTCTTCTCATCGTTATTCTGTACAAAAAAACTAGATTTCACTCGACTACCTGCACGAAGTGGTGGTTTATCCCTCGATGGTTCTAGATTTGATTTTGGGAGCACATATGTAGTGGAGTTACGTTGGTGGCAGGGCATATTCGAATCCGCCAGGCTAGCAACCACTCTTATTGTCTGTGTTACCATAATAGCATTGTTGTTTTCCGGTATTTATACGTGTGAGTGCCAGAGTATTCTGGGCAAGCACACTTCACCATTTACAGCCTTATTTTCATTAAACATAATATCAAATCGTGTTTAAGCTTTAGCCCATTACCGATAAAATACTATTGATCGTTGGTTTGTTTGTCACCCATCCGACTTCTTTCTCTTAGGAGATGGCTTTAAAAGGTTACTAGGACACAGTTTTAATTTGCACTATAGGTAATTTTCTGATAAGTGCTTTTAAATCTACGAACATATATAACCAATGTTTTCCGATCAGTAAAAGGATAAAAATTGCTAATTATTTCGTTCCAAGGGAGAGTGAGCTAATTAACTCATTATGTAGATAATACTGCACAATGAAAGAGTTAATTGAACTTGAAAGGTCATTATCATAAATCCATAACTGTCGTCTTAAGAAAATAAAAACAAAGAAACCGGACATTACATCTCTCAATGTCTTTTTCTTTTTTTTTCATTAAGCGTGACTATAATAATGTTTTACCATACCTATTTTCGAGATTGCTGCTGTTTTTATTTTCAATTTTATACAAGCTAGTTCGCAAAACATTATCATTTATTTGTATCAAATAACCTAAATAAGTTAAATGCAGAAATTTAAGCGTTAAAGTCTAAGTTTTAATTACCACACGATTTTAATAAGTTACATTTTTTACAGTGTTCTTGAATAACAAATGAGGAAATTACATTCATGCTATAAATTGTATTGTACAAAATTGTCTCTTTTAACCGTATTGCTAATTTGAAAACGCGAATGACAAAACAAAATTAGCATCTATTTGAAACTTTAACAAGTAACTCGATGTAGATTTTCTAAAACAAATTTATAATTGTGCTATCTAGTCGTGAAAGTCTAAATTTTTTTATTTTAGTTTCGGAAGCAGGTTAACGAGCTGTCGTGTGTTGAGCTGAATTTTAAATAACTTTACTTACTACTCTCACTGTCGTTAGAAAAATGCTCCTAATATTTCATTATTAGCATACATGGCATGTATATTTTATGATATCTTCCAAATTACAAGAAAAGATTCTATTTGAACTACCTTGTTCTTAAAGCAAGCAAATAAATAAAGTTATAAATGTAGGAAACGGAACGTAAACGTGAGTAAAAGGAATGAATGTAATAAGAAGTAACATAAGATTAGAAATAGATGTGATGGAAAAGGGTAGATGAGGAACGACGTATTAAAACGATAAGATGATATCTCCGGTTTTCCAGAATAACGACACATTTTGAAAAGGGCGATTATACCGTAGGCCCTTTTCAGTTTATTGCCTTTGTCAATCTTTGATATCTATAAACATATATATATCTTTCGGAAGAACTTACATTTGTTTATTATTTCATTGATCATAATACGATATCACTGTAAAATTTATTATACAGTTTGGGAAATAATATATGCTTGACGACACAAAACCAAATGTGTCGTTGTTCGTGAAAACCATGACCCATGACCCACAATATAGAATTGAAATTTAAAAATTATATTAAATAAAAACTAAGACTACATTTTTTCAAGGCTTTTATGTTTGTAACAAATGCAACGAAAGTGGTTCACACGACGGTAAGCACGCTTTGTACAAAACAATGCCGGATTTGCTTGAAAGTGAAGACTTGTGTGCAATTTGATACGCCAAGTAATTATACTGGCAGCTGTGGCTTTTAGACTGGGATAGTTACACAATTCTACTTGGTTAAATACTTCGACTATAATATAAAGGAAAATAAGTTTCTGCGCTGGATTTCATACCAACGTCATCAAAGTCATCATAAGCCCACTGGTCACTGTTTGACTGGATGTCCTCTCTCAAGGAGCGCCTCTTAGACCAATCACTCACTATATACATCCAACTGCTGTTAGTTACCTTGTGCAGATTGTCATTCCAATTGTCCGCCTCCTAACCTAAATGCGTTCGCCGTACTAGATATTGTCCCACTATAGTTTTTGTAATATCAAAACTTGTCAGTAAAAGCTAATTTAATATTCAAATTGTATCATATACGTCCGACAACTGATTTTAAACCTTCAGGCAACGGTTGTAGGCTATGTTCCGCCTTCTAACATTGTAAAATGTTTTTTTGTACTTGATCCTTTGTATTTAAATTTGGGGCAAAAAAAGAAAACAAAAATTCATAAAGACATACATTGTCTAGGCTAGTAAGTCAGGGCTAAATTATTAATACCTTAACTAGTAAATTAAAAATTGCAATTAAGCATTGTACAAAACGGTAAAGCTCGACCACTTCGAATGTAATAACTTTTTTATGGTCTATAAATATTCAATCTAGTACTATGGTATGCTTTTCTTTTCATCGTTGTTCTGTACAAGGAAAAACTATACTGCATTTGACTTTTGTTTCATTTTTGCACGTATTGTAACGTTATATATCCAATACTTGAAAAATTAAAACAATTTACAATCGAAAAACGGTATTAATTTGTATTGTCGTAGGTGTTCGGGGACGGGATGTAATTCTATGGTATCCTTAAACTTTACACTTACCACATAAATATTACACGTCTATTTCATATGCAATCAATTTTTTCTTTACATGACTTCCGCTTCGGATAAAATGAATCGTTCATTGCATAAGTATCACACATTTTTTAGTTTTTTTTGGTAAGAAATTAACGTTTAAGGCAACAATGCAAATTCCTCTTTTTAATTTAGCAAAAGATAAAGCATAAATGAAGTGAAAGGGTATTTGCAGCTGGGTCTAGTTAACGATGGAAGTAACAATACACCACTTTCTTAGTTTCTCCTTGTTATCAAGAATTACGATCACTGATGATAAATATAGAGTCTTTAGTTATTAACTTTACCTGAAATAAAGATTTATTTTTCGTTCAAAACTTTGATATTTCCTTAAACAAAGCTGCACAATTTTTGAAGATGTGTATAATGATTAAAAAAAAGGACCTGTATTAAACTTAGTCTTTTTTATAAATCAATAAAGTAAAACTACTAACATCCTTTATTTACAAGGAATAAATGTAAACTACAGTTTTACACAGTATGTACATCAAAACCGTTCAAAATTGAATAGGTTCTTTTTATTTTTTTTTGTAATACAATCAAAGCGCGTATTGGCGAATGCGGTTATGACATATCTGTATCATTTCTTTTTATTACCCGTTTCCATTGTAATGCGTCAATTTGATAATTTATTCTTTTTATATTATTTGAGTTCTTATTTTATCTGTGGCATATTATATTAAACAATTATGTGAAGTTGAAGTAATTAAAATTTAATTAGAATAATACATTTAGAAATTGATTTTTACAAGTTTTAATGAATTCGTGGTTAATGCCTTAAAGAAGAAGTAAAATATTGTATTAACATACACTGCCGGCCAAAAGTTTGAGACTACCTTGACAAAATTACAATATTGAATAAAACTCCAAAAGTTAGTGCTCTACAAATTATTTATTTACAATAAAGAGAAGACTTCGAGATGCCTGTTTGTTTGGTCGCGTAGCTGTTCGTAAACCACTGTTACAACCACAAAACAAAAAGAAACGTCTGCAGTGGGCTCTTACTCATCGATATTGGACTGAAGAAGACTTTTAAAAAGTTCTTTGTACTGATGAATCAAAGTTCGAAATATTCGGTTCGAAAAGAAGAGTTTTTGTACGTCGTAGTGCCGAAGAAAAGATGTT
>DWQX01000845.1:0-35139 GCA_018245475.1 Pharmacophagus antenor
TATATATATATATATATATTGGAGAAAATACCGTAGCAGCGATATTCAATAGACCATTTGTTTTAAAATTCTTCTTAAAAGTAAGAACTTTAAAACAAATAATCTATTAAATATCGCTGCTACGGTATTTTCGACGGTACGTCGTACGGTACAAGCTTTGTATATGTGCTGGTCGTCTGAATTTCAACACAATCAAATATTCATTGAATGGAATGTGAAATTATTGCATAAAATATTATTCAAATTTATTTTTCATATATATTTTTACATTTCAGCATTTATTACATTAAAAAAGAGTACCTGAGCCCACAGCGAATCTCTAACTTCAGAGCGCATATCCCTGCCGAGAAGTTGTAACTGCTGTATACGGCCAGCCAGCTCCTTGTCTAAGTATTTTGTGGCTAGTCTGAATAAAGAACAATATATGAAATATAATGATTTAGTACATTTTATAAGGGGTCGACAATGCGCTCGTAATGCTTCTGGTAATTTTTAGCGTCCATAGGCTATGGTAACCGTTTACTATGAGGGAGGCCGTAATCCTGCTTGCTACTTTAGTGATATAAAATAAAAAAACTGAAGGAAGGTAAAGAAACGATTAATTGAAAGCACAAAAAATAATACTATAATTATCTCTCGTGTACAACTAAATTCGAATACCTTGTTTTTAAAGTCAATATATTTAAAGCACAAGACCAAGATTTATTACTTTTATTACAACATTGGTATTAACACGCAACTAACTGCGCAGTTTGGATAAAGTGATTAAAGTAAATTAACCGTATATATATTTTCGTACATAGTCAATTGCTAACGGGATTAACCTATATTTCATGTAATAAATGATTTTTAAATTTGATTTAGTAATAACGGAGATTACTTTCAGCCATGCATGTAAACAAACGATGTTTTGCTTTTGGTTTTTCTTTGCGATCAGGCCGTCTAAGCACATTATCTCAGCGCTGATTCGCCGGTAACAATGTGGCAAACATTAATAAACTCTGTGAAGTTTCTGACGTTTCTAGACTACTCAATCGTGGTATTATATATCAAGTTATCTCGCGCAATATGCAAGAACTTTAAAATCACAAAACGTAAAACAACAGAGCCTTTTGTAGTATCTTACAAGTTTTTGTAGTAAACAAATCTCCTTTAGTTAGCGGCCTTCACGTCGGGGACACAACGATTGACCGTAACGACCAGAACAAAGTGAGGCTAAATAAACAAACGGTAATTACGTGGGTATGATCAGCAAGTCATTGGTTTTTTAATCCAGAGGATTTTTTTAATATATGAGAATTGATTTACTTATTTTTTTGCAGTATTTATTTTTGTGCATTATAAAACACTAAAACGACGTTTCTTCTAACTATTGGTTTATTGATCACAAAAACTTACATCAAGCCAAGACACAACTGCAATTTTAAATTTTTATTTAAAATTGTCGTGCTTTCGACATCTTACCTTTATCAATAAAAAATACATTCGACTTTATATTATATGTAGTTAAACTAAATACGAATTCACTCAAACATTTAATATTTATTCGCATACTGTGCTAAGTGTGTAACTCTTGTGCATAGTGTAGCTCTTCTCACAAAAAGATATTTCACTCGTATATAATATTACCTGGCGCCGAAGAGCTCCGAGTGCAAGGCTAGCACTGTGTCACGAAGGGCGGCATTCTCCCTGGCCAGCTGCAGAGACTCGGCTCGAGCTCGAGTCGCCTCCGCAACGTCACTAATATTATCACCCATTTCTTTCGGTCCACCTTTAACAAAAGATACACCATTCCCTATCAATTAAAGGTTGCCAGAGTTATATAAACTTCATTTATCTATTAGGTCACCACGTCTAACAACAGGTGAAGTAGTTGTCGCAGTGTTGTCGTAACGTCCGGGTCGTTATCGTCTAGGGTCCTCGTAAAAAGTCGTCCGCTATCGAAAAACTCTTCATATTTAGAAAGTTCCTGGGTTGTATAACGCTACATAATAATATAATATTCAAATTAAAATTGTTCTGATGCTTCCATGTTTTTTAAAATGAATTTAGTAAAAAATTAATAGCGAAGTATGTGTCCGACTCGCACGGTGAAGGGTTGTGTAGAGTATAAACAGAGTTTGTAGAGAAGGCAGGCAAAAAGTTGTATCCACGAGTTGAGGCTAGAAATAGCGCCACACAAGACCGAGGCGCTATTGTTCCATAAAATAACCGTATCGAGTGAAACCACCCGACTAGTTTGTCTACGTTGGATATAAAAGTGGATAGGTACCTCATGTACCTCGGCCTCATCGACAGGATAGCGGGTGCTATGCACAGACTGCTTCCTAATCTCGGCAGCCCAACTGATGAAGTTCGTCGCCTCTACGCGGGGGTAGTGCTACCTATTGTCTTAATTAGCGCCTGTATGAGCCAAAAGGCTAGCCATTCGACGCTGTAGAAATAAAATCTACAGCATCCAGCGGAGAATTGCCATACGGATCGTACGCAGATATCGCACACAATCTTTCGAAGAGGTGACGGTCTTGCTTCCACCTCTGGATATACTGGCAGATATGGATGCGAGGGTATACGTCCGAATTTGCACTCTCTGCGCGGGTGTTGGAGGTAAGCCACACCAAGTACTCGAGGCGATGCGGCGGTAGGAGCAGCGGAGGGTGTTTGCAGTGTGGCGCGCTAAACTCTTTGAAGAGAGATATGCGCGCAAACTTGTCGTGGGGACCATAGGTGTTTCGGTGATAGCCTGTGTAGGATTCACTGCGGAGGCAGGGATGAGGATTCTGCATTGCACATGGATGCTATTTGACCTCCATAAGAATCGGAGCGGCGGACCTTTGTTAACCGGACGAAACCTCTCTATGCCAGCAATCGTGTCGGCTTTGCTGGAGAGGCAAAATTTGTAAAAGTTATTAACTTAATAGCCTTTCTTAAGATTACTGAAAAAAATATCATTGATACTCAACAGATGGGAGTCCTGATTTAAAAAAAGAATTTGTTATTTTAGTATTTTTTGTAATAATATAACATTTTTATTATTTGTTATTATAGCGGTATTAGTAATACATAACCTACGAACTTTCAACCTATTACGGTTCAAGAGATACCAATGATAGATAGGAAAACCCGCTGACAGAAGGACAGACACAGACAGATAGACGGACGGCGAATGTTCCGTAATCGGACTCCGTTTGTCACCCCTTGTGTGCGGAACTCTAAAAAACACTAATAACCTGCATATGAAATAGTTATTTTAATGAATAATCGTTACCAAAGGGATAAAACCTTCACTGTAACTAAATACTTTCAGTGTAAAAAACAATATTAGTAATACTCAACTACCTACCCGTTCACAACGGATATAGCAACGCAGTAGATTAATTCTAAAGAAGTACTTTTTTAGTAAATTAATTATTACCAGTTTATGTTATATCATTTGTATTGTTTTTGTGTGTGTCTGTGTGTACATTTATTGACAACAAAGAAGCAAATGACCTCGGTCTGACGCGCTTCATTTGTTATTCAATCGTGACTCAGATTTAACTTTGACTCTGTGTACACGTTACGTATAATTAAGCGAAATGCGTTGCATTCGTTGCCCGCGCCGCGCCTAGCCGCGACATCGGTTTAATATAAACTAATGAATGACAAACACCAGGGCTGCCAACTGGCCCACGCACTCATTGATCGGTTATATTAAGATAATTTATAAATAATAACGTAAGGGGAGAATGTAATGTTTAAAATACCATTTACTGTATCATGTACATTGTACGAATAAAATACTTGTTTCTACGTTTTTTATATGCAAAAAAACGAAATTTGTTTTAAATTCTATTATTGTTCATTTCATTATAATAGTTTTGTACTGCTAGATAGTAGGGATCCTATAACAGCTACCTTAATTTGTAACGAGTCGAGTTTGTTAAAAAACTAAAAAATGTAACCTCAAAATTTTAAATGTTTATGTATTTCGTACGTAGTTTTATATTGCACTTATGTTTTATTCCAGAAGCTGGCCATTGAGATACAAACAAATTCATGCTGACGTAGAACTTTTATTGGCTATTAATTAATGGCAAGAAGAATTATCCTTAACGCGCATGACTTGTATCTTATTAAGAAAACCTGTCTACGCTCCAGTAAGGCATGTAAATAAATACTTTTGTTACCGTGACAAGATAACGAAATAATTATAATTTTCTTATTAATACAAATACTAGTTATCCACTTCCGTAATTAATCTGAAAATATTAATTAGGCGATATTATTGAAAGAAATTTAAATGTATAACTTCCTTGTATAATTAGTAAAATAAAGATAGTGTCAAAAAAGCGGATTGTAATAAACTTGAATACAAAATATTTTTCGTGATATAATTTGAAAACAATAAGAACATAAATGTTAGATTAAGTAACCTATTGTTAAGTGAAAAAATGGTTTTTTGTAAGATGGTCCAAAATATACTGGCTGGCCTGGTTGGGGAATCAATAGTAATTAATCAATTGTTTAAGCTAAATCAAAGATTATAATTATTCAATTAAATTTCAGTGACACAGTGTTTAACCGCTTGCCTTGTAACGCGAAGGTACTGTGTTCAATTCCCGGGCCATATGAGTGCGGAGTCTGGATGGTAGTAGGGTTTCTTAAATTTGCGTGGCCACTCCCAATGCCAATGTGCCGCTATAAAAGAATATTTATTTTCCGTTAGTCATAAATGTGAAAGCCTGAAGTAAATATAAGTGGATAAACGTGTTTCACCATGTGTCACTTAACATTAGATGAAATCGAGACCAAGCATGAGGCCAAAACAGATAAAAAATTAATCTTACCAGCAGTCGCCCGCGCCTGGACCAGCTCTGCTCTCATATCCACAAGCTCCGCCTATATAAAAATATTACCACTGTTAATTATAATTGTGAGGATAAATATAATAATTATAAATATAATAATATTAAAGCTTAAATACTAAAGAAAAATATCTAATGTGGTAGTAAAACAATATTCTTTAGTCATAATTATATATTAATGTGTTAACTAAAATATTTTGGAATAATATAAAGTTAAGAAAACAATAACTGTCTGATTAAAGTATTTGGAACTTAATATTTATAGGCTCACTAATGAATTTAAAAATTTACGCCTAGCTATGGAATGAGGAATTTAAAATAAAACATTCAAGCGGCTATTGCATTTGTATACCGCGAATAGATGGACGAAATATCTGATCAAAATTTTCAATCTACAGATTTAATATAGTACTTCCATATTGATATAGAAGGTAAATTTATATTATATGATTCATAATTGATTAACAATTGTTAACATTTGCCTATAAGACGTACTTAAAAAATTGTTGCACCTATTATATATCTATATACTATAATATAGTGGTTTATCCTAATACTCTAAGTAACATAAGTGCCTAAGTGTTGACTCATAGAGACACAATGTGATATTAGCTCAACTCGAAATCAATTGCGGCGTAAATCCGAATCACAGGCGACACAAAGCGGACGTGACCCGGCGTAAGCGCACATAAATCGTCTAACCTTTGCCATTCCCGTACCCTAAAGGGACCGTACGTTTAACACCCTCATTGACTTAAATCTTCTCATATGAGACATTCCCCGCTAATTCCCAAATGATTTATTGAATTACTTCTTATCAATTTACGGGGCACGAGTGCGTGTTTTAGCTTTAAAACAAACAATTTAAGTCTGCGGGCAAGCCCGAACAATAAGTAATATAAAAACTAGATTCACTTTCTCATTATGTTTAATATATACTTATTACGACTTGATTTAGGAAGTGGTAACGATGTTTAGAGAACCTTATTTTGCAGTTCCGGAAGTTAACCGTACAATAGCAATTTTATAAATGGCAGCATTATTATTGTAACCTATTTAGAACGGTATAAACTAAGCTACACCTGAAATCTTATAACTTTTTGAATCTTGTTATTGATGAACAAGGGATCTCGAAGACTGCCATCATAGATTAGGTTACGTCTTTCAGCTATTAACTAGGTGCAGTGTGGTATGTTACAATATTTAAGAGTACATTGTTTTTGCGATGGCTGAATTAGATGATCATTTAAAACGTTTTAGAAATAGCACACAAATCTACTCATTGCAATTAACGTACTTACGTACGTACGTATTTTCTAGACTAATATACGTTATTATAGGTTTATCGATGATTTTCTATAAAAGCTCATAGAGAAAAGCAATAGACGTATAAATATAATAGCTCGTAGCAGTGAACTGGTTAAAATGCAACCCGTAACGGTCCAATCAAGATCGAGTAACCGCATAATGCGTACGTGTGCGTTGCGTCGGTGCGTTAATACGGAAGCGCAGTGATAGGAGGCAGCGACGCGACGTCTCGAGTGCGCGCCGTGAGGCCAAGACGCGCCGCGGTGGTCTGACCCGGCACAGCGTTAGTCCGGCCGCAGACTAAACATTACTCTGCTCCTCAAATACTATAAAACTTTTTTATGGTTTAGTAAAAGTGCTGAAAGCTTGCGAAAAGAAATTAAACCGATTTAACAAATTAGTGCTTTGGAAAGCTTTCATAAAAGTAATTGAACGTTCGTGATTTAAAGTTTAATGAGTATTGTTGTAAAAATAGTTTGGATCCTTAATCATAATTGCATGGTAGATGTTCGACGGTAATGTTTTTTATCAAACAGCACATTATATTTTTAACTGACAAAAAGAAGGCGATTCTCAATGAGACCGCAAAATTGTATATAAAATTTAAAATTTTCAAACACTCATGTGCGTTTTTAATTTTTTTTATCTTTAAATCAATACGTAATATTAATTATCTTAAAATATTGATACAATCTATTGTGTTATTAATAAAGATATAAATTACCGATTACGTATTAGTCGTACTAAACATCGATGAGTAAATTGGCCTTTTTTTCGATAGTACAGACAGCCTTATGGAGTACAAGTATGATAATAGAACATAGATAACAGGGAACCTATCAAATATACACAGAAAACGATACAAACGGCCTGACACAATATTGTGTGTTTTCCATGCGCGCCTTTGCGTTTTTACTTACATTATATGGACCGTTTTAATTATTATTAAAACGGTCAACAAAATAACAGACTTCATAGAGTATATATCGGTTGCGTGATAAAACTTTTATTTTGAGGTTCCCTATACAGGTTCGCTTTACAGTAATACAAGGTAAAGCGTGGTTGCTATTACTTATTCAAATAAACAAAATTCAAGCGGTAAATACCGGTTCAGCCAGAATATAATAAATAAAAAAGTTTGGTTTCTCGTCCCAGGTTCAAACCAGGACCACACGAGTCTTGATGGTACTAGGGTTTTATTATAATAAAAATTAATTTCAGGTCGTGGTGTTTTATTTTAAAGGTTCGAGATACTTACTATCGAACTTTGTTGCTTTTTGTGCAACAATTTATCTCAAACTAAATTATCAAATTATATAGGAGTTATCCTTTATACATCGGTCATATAAAAGTTGAAAACGACTTGCACCCATCTTCATACTTCTTTTCATACTATTTCCAGACTGAACTAAATTACATTGACAAAAATTACATCGTTAATTATAATTACGAGAGATTCCAGTCTATTAAACCTACATTTAAATACAGTTCGGCGATTCACCGCCCCTAGTCTGTTAATGATTCGATTAGATCTGCGAACACTTTCAGTAGGTACCTTTGCCGTTGCTTCAGTCAGTTAACACAAACAATCACACTTAGTTAAATAAACTTTATCGCCAGATAAATAGGTAAGGCCGTAGAGTGTAATATTTAACGAGTTTCACCTTGATACGCAGTGCGTGTTTACAATGTAAATAAGCCAGCCTCTCAAATTAAACACGTTCGGATGCACCTAGCGCACTCGCAACCTGCGACACATTGCATACACCCCACAGCCTGCACCTCCACGCTTTTATTTAATTCAATAAGACATCATTCACAAATGACCTTTCAACACCAAGATAATTTCATTTTATTTTAAAGGATATATAAGAATAGCCATTCTTTGAGCGAGTGTCGCAAATAGTTATAATTTATTACAAAATTATAATAAACTTCCAATACTTAGGCACAGTGAAATGATGTATCAGATATTTAAATATGAATTTTGAGTAGAACTAACTTAGATTGACGCACTGCCAAACGAAAGAGGCTAAGCATAACACCTGAACACAAACATACAATAAAATTGTTTACTAAATGGGAATATCGACGATGATAATATAAGTTATGAAGGAATATACTCTGATTTCATAAAAAAATATTTGAAGACAAAGTAATTGTTTTTCACTTTGTTGATATTATTGGTGACTCTAAATGCCAATTCAACAGAAACACTTGATGTGACAAAGCTGCTATAAAAATATAGGCACGGCGAGAAACGAAGACTAATGTATTCAGTAGCAGCTGAATATTATAAACAAGTTTTTGTGATTCTTAGAAAATAATTACTATTTTAAATTATGTGATGTGGAGATAATGCGGGTTGGTGGAGTCGTGAAACTTGAATCAACTTGCATCGGCCGGAAGCAACGCCTATTAAAAAAGGTTCGCTCCTATTGCTACACCATTAGTATTAGACAATACTATAATTTTCTTTTCTAAATCTTAATCACAAACTTTAAAATAACACTCCGACAATTATCATCAAAGTAACGACTGAAGGAGAAAGTGTAAAAAATATACGTTTAGTCTGTTAGACCCTATTTAAATAAAAGTGATAACAAACGTAATTACTTTATCTACAAGTAATTGGTTGATAGAACTTAGCTCCGTTTACCCAATACAAATGAAAAAGTGTATTTTGTAAGTATCCCTGGGACATGATAAAACTAGTGGCATCTGAAGTACTCCCCATTAGGACTAATGTATAGTCAATTTATATTAATTTCTAAATTTACAGTATTAATACAGGATGTTTTAAAGTTCGAAAACATTGACCGTATTAGCCTACTACTACTGCCTATTAAACTTTTACTACATTATTTTAGGCGATTACTCAACACATTGTGTAATCATACAGCAAATTATACTTGAGTACCATTTGTATTTCTAAAGCATGCTCATTGCAGATTTTATTGATAATACAACATGTTCAGTGGTTTTGATTGCTAGCCGTAGGCTTTTAATCACGTTCGTATCATTAATTTGACAGTTCGTGTTATGTAAATGTCATGTAACTTTATCTGTCCCCTAAATTATAAGTAGGAAATTTGGAAAAGATCAATTGGAGAGAATTATTGTTTTGTATAAACTAATGTGATTATATGGAAGTTTTATAAAAACAAAACACCCAACTTATTGCGTTCAGTCTATTGTCTGCACAGTTATAAAGATGTTATAAAAAAAAATCATATTATTTATCATTTGCCCAGTATTTGCTCAGTAATATTATACTAACAGCTCCTTGCCATGCACAATGTAGTAATTTCGGATATTAATCATTCTGAGCTTGAGAAGAAAACTCTAATATAAAATTGACTACATGTTACTTATTGTCTTTTATAACGCAAAATTAAACAATTTCGATAATAATTCTATTTATCATTCGAATAAATGTTTATTTTATTATTCAATTGATTGGTAACGTGATTTTTAATACAAATACTTATCGTTGTTATAACTTTTTTTACTGTCCTGCGACACCTGCCGGTTCTTAACCTCTGTTTAAATTGTTTCCCCTGTTTTTAAGTTCTCTTGCAAAATGTACAATTATTAATGTGGTACAGGTGTCGCTCAAGGGCAAGTTCTGTTCGCAATTTGAAAGAGTTACAGCCCGGCTTCGTGTCTTATCGATAATTCGCCATCTTGCCCGTCGCAGTTTAACAACAAGGCAATAAAGGTCTTGTAAGTTAAATAAAATAAAGATGTATTCTTGACATAAATATGAATACACGTTTAATGTAACGTAAATATTTTGAGCTTGGTTCGGTTGTAGAGTAAAAAAATAAAACACTCAAAGTTTTGCCTATAATTTCACGTGTAAAAATTACTTTCTTGCATTTCAATATGAAAACTACTAAAGTACAAATCATAGTGAAAACTCGAGTTTGCATCTTTATAAAGATTTATCATAAAATTGTGCAGAAAATTAATGACAGTTGCGAATAGTGCATTATTTAACACTTCCCGGACAGAATACTTGAAATCGATTTTCATTTTTTAAATGCATTCACTATTAAATTACGCTATGCAATTCTTTCTGTTACATAACAAGCACTTTGCATATAAATACATTCGTTATTATGGGCTCATAGATTACCACAGGTTTATCAAAGATATGTAATAAACAATAAATACGACCTACGCTGATTCCAAGATCATTACCATGTAAGCATCGTGGGCGTATTTTAACGAACGATTGTGAATATTACAACGTAAACAATTCGTAAGCAACGCATTAAATACACATTACATCACTTGTATTAAAATACAGGTATATCTAATACAGAGACAATGAATGCAATTCATTAGAGCAGTAATAAAACGCAAGTGGACGTCCGACGGCAATTCACCTAAATACCGATACGACAAGCTGCTTGCTTTCATCTCTTCACTAATTAAGTTACGATTGATTGGGATAGCGTATCTGCCGTTATTTTTACACGATTTATAGCGCTGTAACATAAATTTGATAGGCAAACTTTTGTCGATAAAGATATCGAAGTTCGTTCGTTGTAAATAATTATGGCAATCGATGCCGATGACCTGAAAATTTTAAAAAATCGTTATGAATTCTATAAACGTTGGACATCAATTCAAAATATATATGTATATATAAAAAATGTTCAATAGATATAAGTTATTCATTTGAAGATATGACCTAAGCCGCTTCCGGGGTTAAGAAGTTTACAGATCGTTTAAATTATTATTAAATTGACCTTTCTATTTCGTATGGTCTTTTTTAAGGTGGATATAAAACGTCAGATAAGAGAAACCCTTTCCCTTGTGCGCCGCCTGTGCCGATCGATCGATAACGTCTAGCTTCGGGAAGATTGATTCACCGCACCTGTAATCGTTGTCTCAATCTCAGATACAAGGGTGATCTCTTCACGGCACGCGCTCCCAACCATACGTGGACTCGCGACAATTTTATTCATGGTAAGCGGTAGCTATAAATCTTCGAACACTCCACGTCGACACTCGTAGTAGGCGATCGACTGGTGATATGAAATTTGACGCTCATTTGAATAACAGCACGACCGGGTATCACGTTTTAGTAGTCGGATTTTTCGTAGCTTTTAGCTCTCGACATATTTGAAGCGACCACACAGGTTGACTTGTGAATACAGGTAATTATGTCAACGTGAGATATTATAATAGTATCGTTGTTATACGAATAGAAAAATTCTAGAATATCAAAATAAGAACTTGTAAATTTAATATAGGGCGTGTGCGCATAAGTTACGAACATAGAGAACGTATGTGTAGTGCATCCGCATGTCATATATTCTTCTCTTAAGTTCGACGTATCGCTCGTCTTGTGACGCCTCGCATTGTTTCGTGCGACCGACATGAATAGTACTCAAACATTCATTCTATTCATTTGCATGTGTTGGGGCAGCTCGACGAGGTACTCAATTGTCCTCCGCCTTTGACTGGTTGTCACTCAGTATGCAAACACTTCTCTGAGAGCTATCTGTCCGAGGACACATTAAGGGCATCTGAGGCTAATTATCTCGAGCGCCGTTTATTTTCACGCCCAAAAACTTAACTGTACTTTTGAGGTTAACTTTTTAATAAAAGTAACAACTCAAATAAAAAAAAACGTTAATTTATTTTTTCATGAAAACAATGCCGATAACAGTTTTGACAAACTTAATAATTATAAAGTTGTTATACTTTTGAAATGACCGCTTCTGGGCATGTGAGAGTTAAGCACATAAAATCTATGATGAGCACGAGCCCTCGAGACAAAAAGGACGGACCGGAGATCAAACGGTGCACGATTAGTTCCCGGAGCCCTCACCCACGCCCGCCGCACTTGACGCTTGTGCAACTGCACGCGAGATCGCATCGGAATTGGTACTGCCGTAAAGCCGAATTAGATGCATTACCATAAAATTTATTTGGAAATGATTAAGATCTACAACACGGCGAGCGATCGATTTAAGCGTTTTGTGAATGGATCGATGTGACCTAATGAGCTCGAACAATGGTGGATCGGTCGTGGTGCGGGCTGACGGGTCGCCACCCGAGAACTTTGGATGTTATCGAGCGTGGCCCGAGGATAGGAGCAGCGGGGCGCCCGATTGTTTTATCACGTTTGTATGCAATAACGGTAACGTTGTTGTTATGGTTAATTTTACACCAGAATTCTCGCAGTATTATAAACTTTAATTTAAATAACCGAAATATAGTATATAATATTAGTTATGTAAGCTATTAGAAATAATAATATAAAAGTTAATAAATTACAGTAGGAAATCCTTCACCATCATATATAGGCAGTTACCATCTCCCCGTCATTAGACCCACAATTAAATCATATGGTCACATACTAATTAAACGATGCATTTAATAGGCTGATAACAACGTTTTTAAATCTTCAAGGATGTCATAAATTTAAAGAAATTTGTAATATGTAAAGTGAATGTTTGCACGTTGCTATGCTAATAAGGCGACGCATTAAGTTGTAAATAAAAACGTGATTTAGTGGTCAATGTAAGGATTGCGTGACACCACGTGGAACAATAGGCATGCGGTAGTGATGACAAAAGTTGGCTATACACTAAAGTACATTCAGTTGGACGGATGCCGAATTGTAAGAACACATTCAGTGATTACCAGTTTTGCTATATTTTTAATACGAACTCAAGATGTGAACAGAACCTTCGTCGGGGATAACCTTCATTATGCTAGCTAGTCCTTAAGACTCAGAGTTCAGTAAATATTATACATATTAACTCTAGGCGGTAAAAACAATTACGGTACCTAGAATAACAGTCTCCAGCATTGAAGAAATTTTTATTACTATCACGACAAGGTTAGGTTCAAATTTTCTATGTACTCATTTAATGTATAAATTAATTGATAACGGTATACACAGTTCTAGATTACGACATAGATGCTGCCAGTCATCTTTATAATATGGAATACGAATATTTAAAAAAATTGTCAAATTTAAAAATAAAAAGGAAATAATAAAATCTTTTTTGATCGTTGTCAAACATGTAAAAAAAAATCTGTGATTCTAAAATAATCTGATTAAAGTTAATCATTTGGTTTTAAAAATAAAATAATATTCACTTAGTGTTAATTTATTCTAAATATAGTATAATTAAATAATGGAACATGGTCGTAGTGTATTAGTGGCCTTAACAAATAATCACTGTTGCTACACTAGAGACAACTGACCGTTTTCATTGGACATGTTCCAAACATTTATCTCGGTTCATCTCCCTGTAACATTTGAACGGAATTAAATATACTGCGTTGAAGTACGAAATGTAAGTCATTGGTATAGAGAGACGTAATATCATATATTTGACGCATTAAAAAAAAGAAACATTTAAGTGCTGATCCAACTACGCAATATCAAAAGTTTTTCGCATGTTCATATTAGGAACATCATAAATTTAGACTGAAATAAGTATTTTTCGCTTATTTATTATTACTATTAATAGTCGATATGTATACAGTGTAAAATTTTAAATGCTTAACTTTAAATCTTGAATATCTTAGCTATTGAATATTTTATAGAAGTTTTAAGAAACAGTGCTTTTCCGCTAGTTTTTTATAATAAAATATTAACAAGTTTTTTGTCTATCATTAAATTTTGCAATTGATCATTTAATAAACTAGTGATATTAACTCGTACACTGCCAATCCGTTTTTGCCTCATTGTTGTACTAGCCATTCGATGTTTTGTCTATAGATTGGTATATAAATTGATATTGGTGAAATACATTTCATAGGATGAAATTTGTAATTATATGGTTGTTTTCAGCTCTTTAAATAGAAACATCTGCGTGTACCATATATGGCACACGTGGCGCGGTAGTCAAATTTAATGTGTACCTGAAATGGTACAGGTGAGATGGAACAATTTAAGAGGTTCTTAGTGTTAATTACAACTCGTTGAAAATAGCATCGGAAATGATTATCGACGGAGAATGCGAAGCACCTCGGGCGCATGCATCTACCGCGGCTCTAGGTCCGCGAGGAAATTGGCACTTGTAAAAACGAGTGCTGGAAAGACGCATCATGACCGCTTCTACGAAAATCTTGTTAACTTAAAAGCTTCACACGTACGGACAAGCATTACAAATAAGCATGTACGGTTTGTTAGAACTTTAACTTTCTGCGTTTCAATTATATATTACATTAGTACTAAATTATTGAAAGGAAACGAGCGATTTTGAACCAACAGAAAGTGAGTCAATTTTATATTGTTGTATTTTATGTAGAAATATAATAAATTAAAAGTTAACAAAATTTTTATATGTATTTATGAAATACAACAAGAAAAGATTGGTTAAAATGTTGTCAGATTACTTTGCGAAAAGTTAATTGTAATTATACATAAAAAAAAATTCGCGTCATAAGGAATCATGAATTTTCTTTATCATTTATAAATGACTATAATTAAGTTGTTAATATAAGCGCCTAACAATATCTTACGATAACGAGCACATTGAATTGTAGGTAATATTGATTCATAATAAAACTAGAATCGGAAACGTAAATTGAAAGCAATCACAACACGGACGAGCGGGAAGACAGATCCCAGCCGTTAATACAAACATTTATTCTTGTCTCGCTTGCTGAGTAATACTTAAGTTGTTTATGTTTGCTTCCCGGCCACGGGGGCCGAGTGAGTGGAATTGCAAAGCATGCGTGCGACATTAGGTCCGTGATCGCACCTGGGGGCCCGATGCCACGTCGTGTCGCGTCTACGCCGCTACCGGCGTTTCACCGAAACATGTCTGCGTACCACAGCCATTAATCATTTTAAAAAATCGGGATATATTTGCTTGCATATATGAATAGGTACATTTGTATTTACTTGTTTGTCTTAAAAAAATATAATAACTATTACCTAGAATTATACTGAAAATTGTAAAATTGTGTTATAATCATAAGATATAACATAAATGGTTAGAACATGTTCTTTCTCTGCCCACGCCTCGTCTGCATCATGTCAATGTCCTTTAATTTTGTCTAGTTCTTCTACTTCCCCTTGTAAAGGCTCAGAACTCACACGAAGGGGTCATCGTCGAAATTTACAATCGATGAACCTTAAGGCAAACCGACTTCTAAGTTATTAAAAATATCGGGAATTACATTCCTATGTGCCTGTGTTCCCCAATTCAGATTAAGACAATTTAACCCTTTAGGCGCTTTGAACTCATATTTGGGATCTAACAATGCCATTCGATTTTGTCTATGAACCCATATATGTGTTTTCATATAACTATTCGTTTTCTTAATATAGATGCTTAATGAAGTAAATGGTTATTAAGACTTCTGAGGTCATTAAATAGTTTATTGCAGTGAAAATCGATATATTATGCTATAAAAGTTAAGTGTGCACAAATTGCGTTCTTACGTAAAAAGTACAAATCCCATGGTAGAGCTTTACGTAAGGAGTAGGCAGTCCACGGCGCACGCCGCTCAAAGGGTTAATGAATAGTATTTAGCAGACAGCGCGGTTACCCTACAACACGGTGTACTTTGCAATGACGACATGCAATTGCAATGCAATGTATTCAAATCAACTTGGTATTAGATTACCTGCAGTAAGGGCTCGCCTGATAACGCAATGGGATGTTGGCAGTTTCTATTATAAACAGGACAAGCTCACGTTCAACGGATGCATTTCGCAACGAATTAAAATGAGAACTCGGAGAGCTTTGTAACTTAAGCAAGTTTGCGGAATAACAATATGGCGATAGGAGGAAATGCGTTTCTATAACGTGATTTTTTAAATCGTGTACATAGTTCATAGTACACATTTACCAACATTTTTCCTATTTTAATAATCTATGAATCTATGCTTTTGTAAGAATTACTACTAGTAGGACTTTCTTACCATTACAAACATCGAAAATTTACGATTTAACTATTGCTATGAAATTTTACTTATTAAAATAACCCAATCAATAACTATTTTAGTCAAAATAATCGTTTGCATATTTGCTGCAATATTGTGTCTTGTTTGAACAGTATATCAGTGCACATAATCTACAACTTACTCTCTGCAATGGTTAAGCCGACTCTGTCCACCACTTGTAAGTAGGAATGAATTTTGCATGCATTGAAAGTAAGAATGAAAGCGGCAAGTGTGAGCAGTTATGTTTGCGCTGCACACAGCGGCCTCTTCGACAATAAACCAAACAGTTTAGCGCGTCGCACGTTAATTGGTGTGCATTTATTGATGGTACTTCCATCGAAAGTTGTGAAGTAGCCTTATACTGAAACAATAACTATGATTTTTATAATTTTCGCTGATAAAAGAAATTAAAATATATGTTAAATTGTAATTCTGAGTGATTATCTTTTTAAGCCTATAATTGTGACAATATATTGTTCAAGCTTATAGGATTTTGTTGTATTAGTTGTTAAGGAAACCACTTTACTACAAAACAGTTTTAATGTATTACTTGACCACAAGGAGGTTCTCAATTTTTTTTGCCCTTTGTGTGTAGCGCATGGGAAAACAGGAAATATTCATTTTGAATCTGTTTATAATTTCTGTTTAATATTTGTATTTTTCTAGTTTTTATTTATCATTGTAACGATTTTTTGGGAAAGGTATTATTGTTAAACATAATTTCATACTTTAATATATGACCAGTACAATTATGTAAAATTTTTCATTAATTAATTCTGTTAATGGAAAAACTACATGTACATATTAAAACCATCAACTACTAATGCACTTAACACTAAAAGAAAAGATTATTAATTAAAGGATAAACATTTATTTGCGTATGCAAATGTTGGGGCGGTGAGTCTATAATTAAAGCTTGATAAAAAATCATTAATGCCGCAGTTTAACTATTGAATATCATATAACGGTTCAATGCATAACAAACTCTTAAACGTCAACCGCCATTATTAGCTTTAAGCTTTCGCATTCATTGGTGACACAAGAGAACAGACGATAAGTTACAAAACAATACTTATTATAAAGACCACATATCTTAAGGCGCAAAGGAAAAAAGCTACAAAAAGACCGGCGTTTGGTTACTGTATTATGAGATTGTACCTATATATATATTATGTATAAATAGTATTAATGAGAATTGTGCAAAATTAACAAAGAAAATGTTTCTCAGAATAAAACTAACTGAACACTTTAATGGTTCTACCGAAACAGCATAGAGCGATGCAATCGCTAAATACGCCCGCCGTCACTCCAATTCCATGAAACTGTATGTAAATCCAATTAATTGATAGTGTTTTTGATCATTTTGTTGCCCCTTTGCAGATAATGTACTTTTGGTATAAATTAATGACTATCAGAAATTATTACCTATGTAAATGAGTATTAAAAGAATTAGATGGCGAATTTCTACATGTGTACAATATAAAATATGAACTTTGTGTCTGAATTTGCATATAGCAGAAAATAAAACAATGAGTAACCGGTATTTTCATGAATCGCGAATGCAGTAATTGACAGAGCGTGTTTTATATTCAAACGTGTCACAAGATAACCGGCATTAGAATACCCATATGGATCTAGTAATGTCGCACTAGAATTGACCTTAGGTGAACCTATACGCCCACATCCGCTAACGGAGAGGTGTATAATTTTAAGATAGATATAAATGACAATGTCAGTATAAGCTGGAAAAGTACTTTGTACGTGAGAAATATGCAAATGGTCTGTACTCAGTACAAAGGGATGCACTTGCAATAACTTCTGATGAAGAGAAGAGTTTGAAAAAATAGCACACATTCAAATTTTTCATAAATTACATTTTCAAAGCGAAAGTTCAGTTTTAGAGAAAGTTAATTACTAATTATGATTCGTTAACAATCAAGATCATATTGAATTTGTTTTCATTTGAATATTAATCATATTCAAATTTCATATAAATGTTCTTTGCATCTGTTAAACGATAATCATTTTAATACTGTGGTCTGATTTAAAATTTTGAAAAAAAGAATGTCATTTGGAACCGAATGTCACTTTCTAATTTCCTATAACATTAAAGAAATATTTTCCTGAAAGATTAGATAAAACTTAATGATAAAATAAAAAAAGTCTCAAAAAGTAAAAAAGCTCAAAAATTAAAAAGTCTATTTTTTCTTAAAAGTCATAAAAAAGTATCACGTCGATGACAAATAAAAGAGCACTGGACCTCATTATACATATATTAAGGGGAACAAACACGTCAATCAACTGGCATTAGTGCGTACAAATAAGTTGAAGGTTATATTTTTTCAAGTGCTTAAAAGGCTATACAGATAGGCGAACTTGATTAATGACTTAACATAGAGATCTAATCGTTCTTATAAACTACGAGAAGATCGTAATGTGCAAGCATAATATATTAAATTACAAGAAAATAGACAAGGCAATGAAATAATCCTATTTTTCTTTATTCAAATATGACGGTACAAGTAAATGAATCTAAAAATAAAATATAACTACGAAACATTAAAAAAGCACACATTCTAATTCACCATAAAAATATTTTCCTTTGAAATATTTTGACGCGCGGTTCTTACGCTTGTAAAAGATAAGTAACAAAACTATAGATGAAAGTTTTTTACAACCTCGTTAACTTCATGCTCATGACTTACGAGTTAAATACAATAACCTGGATTACAATGGTGTACTGTATTTTAACTGTGCAAGTTCAGATATGTTTTTACAATGAATCATCGATATATTTTACTGAGACTATGGTAGCGAAGTGAGATATAATATATTAACCAGTTAAGTGCGTTCGGTGTGTATAGACGTCAATTTAAATCTGTACTGCGAAACAGTTGACATGAATTTTCAGGGTGTAAAATAAAAAAAAAATTACCATTGACATGTATGTGAAAATTCTACATATTTCGTAAAATGTATAAGAGGATCCTTTACTCTGTACTAAGCATGTGAACTTGTCATTGCTTACTTTTAATTCAGCATTCTGCGATATTTTTTAACGCTTTGAGTACTGAATTATTTGTCTCCAAATAATTCATATATAGCGTATTTAATTTGTTGCGATCTGGATTAATATGTAGAAGTAATACATTTTATTTGGAATATACTTATACTGGTGATATAAATATATTTTTAAAAGAACATTTCAATTACAAAATGTAAATAAATATATAATTGAAACAAAATAGAAATATTTATAAAGAACAAGAACTAACTTAAAGTCTAATAGTTTTGTACCTTGTGGTATTTTTCAAAACATGTCGTTGTCATCATTTTCACTCTCTAATTCATTGTAATCGCTGTTATCATACAGCTTTAATTCTACTTCATTGGAACTATCATTTTCGCTGTCATAAAATAATTTTTTAATACAGACATCTTAGAATAGCGTATCAAAAAAAAACTGGGATAAAATAATAATTATTTGCAACTGTAAGATGTTTAAAACAAATGTTAGGCAATTGTTTGCGATCAACGCCAACTAGGAGGGGTGGCGCAAAAGTCAACGCCTACTACTCAGATTCAGATGACGAGTCAGACTCGTCCACCGTAACTTCGCCCAAGTAAACAGATAACGAGTCTCACTCGTCAAATGTACTCAAAGGGTTAAACAAAATTCCGCCTGTAACAGTTTAAAACAGATATACAATATGTTCTTGTTGTAAATTTAAATGGATGTAGAATATTGAAATTAAATTACTACTATCTGTTCGCAACACCCTCCTCTGAGAAGAAACTCAGGGAAGTTGGTCTTATTTTGTGATTTTACTCACAAACTATACCAAAAACAAAAAGTGAATTATTAAAAAAACGAGCAGCTCATTTCCAAATGTAATCATTATTTATATTATGCTTTAAACAACGTATATTGAAATAAAATAACAACAAACGCCAAAATAAAATTGATGACTACAACAAACTGAACTATAAATAGCGGTAGCGTAAAGTAACAATACTGAATAAATCTTACGACTGCTGTTATTAATACAAATACATGATTACATAGATCATTATGAAGTTGGTTATCTGGATTTACATGACAAAGTATGTTTGCGAACCTAGATATTATACATGGATATACAAAGGTGTTGACAGCGGTAATATACGCAACCGGGTACTAGTCGTTACGCAGTTCATAAAAAAAACGACATGCATTTATAACGCAATAGCATTTTTAATATCGAGCAGACTTGTATAATAGTTATATATATTTAATATAATTTCGTATATAATTCAATGATTACATAAATTTAATGTTAGGCTTCTAATTGTAATGGTTCTGTTCGTATTAATCGTTATTTTATAAAATATGTATTTACAAGTAAAAATGTTAAACATTCAACTTTTTGTTTTATTAAATTTTTAATTTAATTTTATTTAACTTTTACTTTTGTTTTCATTTACAATTTGCGCTAAAATATTTTTTGTGCAATAACTATTATTGCTTAAGAATTATTAAGAAATCGAATGACAGTATTTTGCGGTACTGTGATCTCTGTCTAACGACGTAATGAATTTTGTTACAATTTCGCAGTATTCCAAATAAATATTAAATTTCAATCGTGAACACAAGTTGTCACATTATATTGGTATGTGCTTATTCCTATAATTGGTTCACATTAAAGAAAATCTATACTAGGGGTAATACTAGTTGCAATCATTGACTGAAATGACAACTAGTTTAAAGCTACTATGTATATGCCAAAGACATCAAACACAAACAATATATTATATTTGTAACTGAAAATACAAATTTTGGTACTGTGTAGTCATCGTTGTTACTACTTTACTATCAGGAAAATTTGTATAACCTGTTTCTAACTGACTATTAAGCAACACCAAACCATAACGAAATATTATTTATAAAGATAATAAAGCAAAAAAAAATACAAAAAATTAATGGAACTAAAATAAAACATTCATTCCTTCCATAACGTTAGGAATAAGTGTCATAATGAAATGTTACAAATAATGAATCAAATATATAAATCAATACAGACAAACGTGACAAGGCTAAGCAGTTTGTAACATAATTGACATAATTCATAGCAATTACAATACACGAATGATTGGAAACAATTTTATAAGATTGTTTTAACATACTAGATATTAATAATATAGTACGAAGTAATAAAGCAAGCGCCGCAGTGCAACTTAAGTTATTTAATTGACTGAGATCTGCAGCACAAACAAGTAAATTAAATACAAAAGCGTTCAGCTTCAAATCATAAAGTGCAAAATTATAACAATAAATAACAAAACATATATAAATGGAATTCTTATAACATTAAACAGATTCAACATTTTTGTGGTACAATGAAACCTATTATATTTTAGCTATCTAATTTTATAAGAACTAACGACTGTAATGATGAATTATAGTAATATATTATATTTTAAATTTTATATTTAATAGTAAATAATTAGTGATGATATCGAATTGTCGGAGCATGTGCAATCCAGGTTTGGTTCTGTTTTATACAACATTGGCCTTAGTCAAGAACAAATGTTTGAAACAATGTTTTGAATAGCTGTCTCTAATAAAAAAAAAGTGTTTTTGAACTGCAATCTGTGTAACAACGTTTATAGGAGCGTTTCAATCAAATAAAATTTGATTAAGAATATCATTTAATCGACTGGGAAACCACATATTCGCTGGATCTTCATAGTGCAAAGAGCGTCAAAGTTTCCTTTGAAGCGACTCCCACGGGAGCCGGTAAAGTTAGCAATTCGTCATAGCACAATGGGAAAAATCGTAGGTAAAGCAGTAACAAGACACCGTCTCATTTGTAGTTATTATTTATGACTCGACTTTAATACGTCGACTACTTACAAGGACACCTCGGTTATAATATAAATTTTACTTTTTAATAGTTATATATATGTATAAAGTATTTTATGAAGTTGCATTATATATAAGCTCACTGGAATTTTTATTGTAATCATAACCATAATTGTTTTATGGCATACTGTATGAATTTCCTATTCATAACAAAATAAAGAATTTTTAACGTCATTTTAATATTCTTGGTTATTACCACCATACATATATTTATATATATATCATTATGTTTATATGAAACTATATATGAAAACAGATTTAATTTAAAAATTGTAGTTAAAATCAAAGGTAGTAAAAATTAGCTGGTTAATCGGGCGTAAAACATAGAAGTGATACTATAGAGAAATTCGATTAATTAATTACTGAATGTATTTCACGACGAATTGTACGTGCAAAGATGAGTTCATTTAGTCTCGTGCCTTGGAAACTGGTTTTCTTGTCTGCCGGTATGTTTACGGTCGTGACGTCGGAGAACAGTGGCACGCTTCAACGGATCACATAGCAGGCCGTTCAGTTCATTCCACAAATATTATTTTTGTTCTATATAAGAGCTTTAACGAACAGTGTATTGGAAAACGGAACTCAATAACGTGGGCTGAGAAATTCTTACACAACCACAAATAATTTTATTTAAAATTTTATATACCGAAAAGATTCTAAAAGATTAGATACATAAGTAAAATCATAAATTGCTGTTAAAATCCTAAATCTCGATGGTGAAAGAATGCGTATCTCAAGAGCTGTACATAAAAACAGTTTTTCACTACCATTAATGGAATCACTAAGGAATAATATGGACTTTATTATTAAAAGATTAAAAAGATAAGTTGTATATTTACTTAAGTGGTAATAAAGAGAGAAGAATACAGAGAATACAATAGCGAACACGAAACTAAATCAAGTTACATTAATCGTTTGGATTAAAAAAAAACAAATGCGAGAAATTTGGTAAGATATTATGTGTCGAGAGAAAAAAAAATTGATGGGTAGATAAGGTATGTAAAGATGTATCGTATTACACTGAAGATAAGTGCAAAGCTGTCTAGTACCTTAACGATCATGTCGGGTGACAGGGTACGATGTCAAATCATAAATCGTAAAACGTTTCTTTGTAACGGCAGATATGCAAATCTCCTGTGGAACTTTGTGCGTCTCAACCGCTATATTATCGACATCAATTACATGACATACTATTTCAACAATAAGGTTTTATAATAAATCTCTTATTCTAAATTTGAGTGAAAGTTAGTTGTTTATGAACGTATTGTGTTTATAAACATAAATATAAATCAACGGATAGGATACTAAGAACAACTTAAGTAGGAGTCGATTCAAAAATTGGATTATTTTATTTTTTTACTTGAGCATATAAAATGTAATATAACAAAATAGTATTTAGGCGCGAGTCTACAAAATTAAACTATGCTGTACTAAATATTTTACATTACTTTCTTTGAAATAATGGTGCAGCGTATAAACGGCGAAGGACTTATATAAATTATAATACATGATGAATTAAGTTAACATTAGTGTTTAACTGAAATGTCAGTGAATTTATTTTAATGATACGAATACACTTTTAAATTTCCCGTTAATTTAATTTAGCAGGCAAAAAGCAGCGGAATGTTATCACAGCAGTAATTAAATAGAACAAACACATCAATCAAGCGGCTGTGGCGCGGACGCGAACAAAACGTAAGCTTTCGTTTTTCTCTTTGCGGCCGCCTGCAACGAGAGCTCGGCGACGGCGTCACACATGATTTACAACTTATCAACACAATTTATGACACAGCACAATTTCATTCCATCAGGGCTACAATGAGTAACATCTGTGATGTCAAATGCAGTTATATTAATGCAAGTGACTTTGATTTGGCATTATAAATTCGAGGTAGTTAGTTATTGTAATCAGTATGTTCTCTAATAAATCTTTGTAGTTTGCTTGTTCATCCTCACTACTCATGAAAGCGAACCGTTTCTGAATTTTATTTTAGGCGAAAAGAGGGATTCAATCAATTTGACGTGATTAAAAATTGAGAATACTTTAAACGATTCATACTTATGTTATCTTGTTTTATACTTGAGTTATTTAAAAGCTTTATACGTAAAATAGTTCCTACTTGATAACGTAATCTAATAAAATATACCTAAACAATGTAAGAAACGATTTATATAGTAACGTAGGTTAAATATATATTCAAACCTGTACTACTAAATTACAGGCGCTTAAGATTTTGTACGAATTTAATGTAAGGTTACAATAAGCCGAAGTTTTTCTCTAAAAAGCAATGAGGTTATGAAACGATAGTTGAGTATTTAACGAGCTATTTGTCGCTAATTCGTACTCACGTGAGATATTCCACATCCGATGTAACCGCAGTCTAATGAGAATTGTACCATGAGTATATAACTTGTAATGATCAATAATGAAGGAACGATTGCCAATCTGTACCTTATTAGCGGCAGGTCAACGTTATATCGTATATTCATGCATAAATTAGTCATAATTCCGTGTTATAGTAATTACGTATAGATTATGTAGTACTATATACAATGTTGATTTTGTATGTATTCGAGTTTCCAATTTGTCATTACAAGATCCTCTGTTATATTTATTAAGTATAATAAATTGAATGGGTTCTTTTGTAATAACATTTTTCAAATAAGTCATTACCTATATAAAATCCGCATTGGCGTAATAAGTGCTGGTCAGCTGATAAAACATTAACAGATCTAATTTACAGTGCAATCAAATATTTTTTCCTACGCACTTTTTTAGTATCGCTAGGGTTAGTTATATTTAAATAATTACTTTCTATGCTAACTCAATATGTTTTTGTTTTCATAAACTGCACACGCCGCAGACGGCACAAAACCGTGAGCTAATAAGCGGTGTGGATAACTTTGTAAACATGCCGCCAATAAACCGAAGCGCAATATCAATCAGAAAACATTACTTTATTAGACTATAAAACGTGATGTCTTATCAACAAAAAGCAGAATATAACATAAAATTTGACTTACTGTGAATTAGCGCAGTTAAATTTAATGCACAAAATGCAGAAGCATCGTAAAATGGATCTGCGGGACTCTTCTTACAGAATTATTTGATACTGCAACATACATACATAACAAGATACATACTAAGACAAACGCGATATGACTAACTAGAACAGCAATAAATATATCTTGTATTTCTTTCCATACATTTCATAACAGATTATTGTAATTGGTCTAATTAAGCGTCATAAATTTATATTTAAATGATTATATAATGCAAATTATCGATTCAAATGTAGGAGTATCAAGGTAAACAATTACATCATATGATCGGTTTATTTCAAAGAAATATTAACAAATCGATACAAAACTAGCAACGTGATCCCGCCATCGAACTATTCACAAAACCTAGACAACTGACAAGCCGGAGACTATTGAAATTAACGGCACTGTAACGAAACGCATGATAGATTTATTGAGGACCATTTAGAGCTAATAAATGTGCATGCTTACGAACCAAATAGGATCGAAGTGAGAATCTAGGTGAACAAACGTCCTTTCCTTTGCACGTCTATGGTCAAATGGAGTCAAGCCTAACCGGACCGAAATAGTGCATTTATTGAAGTTTCGTTTTATATTTTAATATATTATAGAATAAAAACTAATAATGTTCACTTAAAAATATTTCATTACAGATTCGAGATGAAATTGCAACACCTAATCCTATTTAAGGCATTGTCAACGACGACAATATAATGACTAAATTAAATAGGGTGAGCTTTTAATAAAGGAAAATATCTCGATTCACCGTTTTAGTGTTGCTCAAATAGATATTATCGCATTGAAGTAGTTTCCTGTTATCGTGAGTAGAAAGTAGTCTCACGATTAAGTTTCCTTATAGGGGATAAGGATTCCTTAAGTATTAGGCAAACTGATTATTTATAATTTTTGCGGGATATTAAAATTAAACATAAAATCATTTCCCATGTGACGAAACGCAGTAATGATAAAATTTACGTCGACCATTCTAACATATCAGCAAAAGATTATTTTAACGACCTATGTTATTCGGTATTACATTTGAAGACTGGTAAAAACACGTTACAGAAAATATACGTATGATAATGTTAAGGCGTTTTAATAAGTAAACATTAATGATTACTAACGATTAATTACTACCAATCCTATTATCGCGTTTAACTTATTTAAATGGATAAAAGTAATAGTTCTAGTGAAACCAACAAAGCGATATTAATATAGTAAGTCGTATAAAATTAATAAATATATTTAACAGTAGTGTCAAAATTTACATTTTACGTTAAACTATGTGTTTTTTAATTAATACTATTTATTCTTTGTTACTGTATCTAATGTAAAAGCATATTAAAGGCGCAGGATTGAATCTCGCCACTCAAAACCATCCTGTGTAAACCATTCTGAAGCTCATTTTGCTATGAATTACGCAAGGAGAATGTTTGAAATGTTGACAAAGATACTAATCTTTTGTCTACAAAAAAGAGTAGTGTATCCTTCATGAATATATTAATCAAATGTACATTATCTTCTTTGTATAATGCATAATGTATATTGAATGAATTTATTGAATTAATTATGTGGTTGAACTTAAATGAACCGAATATCTATTAGCAAATTGCATCTACACATATAAATAATATTGAAATATCTGTAAGTAATATCAATACATTAGTTTTACTTAATTCAAATGTTGTATGTTTACATGATCTGTCTATTTGTTCTAATGTCCGAAACGGTTGTGTATCAATTACAACGGGGCTTTCAATAGAAGATAGCTGTTCATACATGGATTAATTTAAGCTGTTTTTAGTTGAAAAATAGAGTTCCATGCTGAAAACTTAATACTAATACAATTGTAAACCAATTCCGATTCAAAATTGAGTTTTATTGAAAAATATAATGGTAAGAAACACTTCAAAATCTCTTTTGCACTAAAATTTGTAAAAAATACTTAGAATACACTAGAAGTACATCATATGCTCGGTTCAGCTATTTATTTGTGAATTACGCCAAAACTACTGAACGTATGAGGATGTCATCTTCACCAATCAAAAATTATTTGCAGATGTTATAGGTTATTTATTTGTGTGATTCGACAAACTTCTTTTCAATTGTCAATATTTTTTATAGGCAAATTTTGCTGGTAATAAAACCCTGACTTTATCCTGCATTAAGAGAATAATAAATTGCTTGAACCAATACATTTCGATGTTAAACACCAGATTCTAAAATAAAATTACTTTCGTTCCACTATGAAAATCGCGGTTGCAACTAACTTATAATTTTTTATAGATTTATGTTACTGATAACAAGTCTGTGCAAATAGCGTACTTCATTAGCAGATATATTTTAATTGGATTAAAAAAAAAACTTTGCTACACACCATGAATTTTCTTAACTCATCTCAAAACGACTGCAAAAGAGATATGTATACTATTATAGATAAGTTACAGTAATGCAAATAGTAATACAAAAAGAGGAAATAAATTATGAACAGTTCATTTCAATTTAATGATAAAACATTAAGAAAATTTCTGTTCAGACAGCCTATAAAACGTAGGTGGTAATTAATCTTTTTGATATGTTTGTAGGTGTATATGGTGTGAGAGTTAGTAGTTCTCATAAGCGAAGACGAACATAGAAAAATTAGTTTTACGTTAAGTATAACAACTCAAAAAAACAAAGGTATGGTTAAAACAATTAAAATCATAACCTTAAGCTAGAAATTTATTTATTAGAGAATAACTTTATTTGTTAAAAATTACTTTTCCCTTTTCGAAAGAAAATATTATACTGTAACTTAGTTTGATGAAATAAATATTAGGCTTTTGGTTTTATTGATTTCATTTGGTTTTATAAGTGTTTATTGTTTCAAAAATAATTGGTAATTTAATTGTTTTAACGTACCAAACCAAAATGTAAAGTATAGTGTAATATAATATAAAAAAATATAATATGCGATGTAAATCGTATAGTAAAAAATATATTTAAAAAATTGAAATAACCATCACATTAATTTAATTTTAATAAAATTAATTTAATTATGTACGGTGAAAGAATT
The DNA here is from genome assembly GCA_018245475.1 of Pharmacophagus antenor. Taxonomy (NCBI): domain Eukaryota; kingdom Metazoa; phylum Arthropoda; class Insecta; order Lepidoptera; family Papilionidae; genus Pharmacophagus; species Pharmacophagus antenor. The sequence continues at coordinate 28,089 of DWQX01000845.1, forward strand.
AATAACAAAAGTCCTATTTCTTTATTTTCTTATATCCGACGATAAAAAAGTTCTTTATTCGACGCAAGGCTATATATAACATTATACGTCAACTTAACCAGTCATCAAAATCAAGATATGACTAATTTTAAATTTGCTTTAGTAACAAAGATTTTGCAATTCGGAGATAAGTAGAAACTGCCACTAAAAAACTTTAGTGAAAAATATAAACGTAGAATGTATATTAAAAAATATATTACAAGTATTTAATATAAAGTACAAAACAAGAGTACTAAATTATACTGGACTTTGCTGAAGTGCAACAAATAAGACGCATACTATTAAGCGTGCATTAAGGTAGTGACTGATAAATTTTGATATCTCTGCATTGCGTTTGACCCTTGCTTTAGATAGCTTCAGTCAGAGTCCAACACTCTCACTGATTGGCAATGCCTCTCACAAGTCAGTTACATTAGTATCAGACATGTATTAATTGATAGCGTGAAATGCTGGCCGACATCACTTCCTTTACTACAAGGATCATTGTTTTAATACAATTTTTTTATCTTAAATGTCGAAATGAATTAAGAATAATGGCACCGAATGCAGGTTGGACCTTGTGCGTTGAAGGTTGGCCACCCGAGTAGCGACCCTTTAGGTGCAAACGCTGTGAAGTTAAACCCACAAAACCTGTCGGCAAACGACGTACCCGGCCGTCTGGACGGACACGCTTTGCGGTAATCGAAAATTATAATTGGCTAATTGCGTTATGGACAAGACCAACAGCACCGAGCTCGTTGCTGAAGACGCATGACGCGACAGTAGCTAGGTAGTGTGACGCATTTATATTTAATGCGTCACACTTTAATAATTAAATATAATCTTTTGCACTCGAGAGCTTCAGATCGGAACTGTCGAGTTTGAAGAATAATATTTCCTGGAATGTTTACTTTAAATTTCTTTTTAATTGTTGTGCGGGTTAGTATTACTTTTATATCATTAATTATAGTATTCTCCGCTTTTGAACATATTGAGGAATTTTGATTTTTAGACAACATTTATAAACCGATCGATCATTACGTTAAGTATTAAATTACCCTTCTAGTATCTTGTAATAAAAGTAAGGCGTTAATGTAGTTAACTCTTTGCATCTGAATGGCGGCGACTGAATCCGTCATCAAATTTAATTCGCGGAAGAGGATTCGAGTACAAATGTACAAATGTTAATATACTTCACTTTAACTTACAACATAAAGTACAGTTACCCACTAATACTTTTTGATGAAGGCACATTGAAATTCTTTATTCGTATGATTCATCCACGTTACTCATACGAGAATTAAACATTTAATTGGTTATTTTCTTGAGTACTAGTAACGCAGCTCGAGATTCAGCTATAAACGTTTTCATACCATACAATTTTTATTTATATGCCCAAATGAAATTTTGAAATAAAATACGGAAAATTTACATACATTTGTTCCTCGTAGTTAAATACGATTTTTTTTCTCAAATTTTACGTTACTTACTCAAATAAAGTGTAAAAATTTCACAATTTTCTTCAACTCTTAAAAACATTACGGATCTGATCTACGTATAGATTAATAACAAATAGGAGCCATGAATGAAAAACACCATTTATAAGATTTAAATTTAGAGTTTTCACTTTATCAAAGAATTGATAAAATAAAACATTTAAGTTACATAATCAGATCGATCTCAATACGAAACAAAACGATGTTGATACAACTAGTTCGCGGGTTTGCCCAATCACAATGTTTATATCAATAAATCTTTGTATTTAAATGTTCTATATAGTTTTTGGATCAGCTATAAAGTAAATATTCACATAGTTCGTCTATCGAAATGTGCTGTAACTTGGAGTAATCATTCACTATAAAAATGGTGTAATTGATGTGGAATTGGATTTAAATAAATTGAATTTTACATTGTCGTCATCATGTACCGTGAAGTCCAAACGTTAAGTTATTGACTATCACTACCACGAAATGGCAATCATAAAAAAATATACTTATAAAAAAATATACGTTCGCAACATACAATTGCTTTAAGAGAAAGTTCATTTATGTAACTATGAGTAGCAATGGAACAGAACCAATATAGATTGATATGATCGATGATGATTTGAAGGTTTATTATTAATGACTTGACCCGTGTTGAATGAACGTCGGATGTGAGCGCCCTTACGCCATCATATTGGTTGGTACGGCGACATCGTTTCGACATGAAGGAGGTAGGACAAAGAATTCCTTATTATCTCCATAAGCATTCAATCGAGGAATCTATTTAGTCGAAACTAATATACATTTTATAGACTGCAGGAGGCGCACTTTCTCATACGCTATGCCAAAATTCAGTGTTCAATAGATGCTTTACTTTATGGCTGCTACTTAGATCTTGTTCTTAGAAATCTCAATCTATAAACGTTTGCGAGATATCCGATGTAGTTAAATAGATTTTCACAGAGTTCTGCATTAAGATATTTTATAACATGAATTATGATTTAATTGCAATTAGTAGCTGAACTTAGTATACCCATAAATTAACGAAAAAAATACTTTTAATAAGAAATTATCAAATCCATTTATTTGCGCAAAATAAAAATCATTTATTGTAAATATTACATACTATTAAATATGTTTCTATGATAATAATTTGATTCTTGATAATCCATTAAATCCGGTAATAAATCGACAGGGAACACTTTTGTTTATGGTGGAAGGCTTCATAGCTGTGGCGGGCGGGGAGATTTGCGTACGCATGGGGCGTGGCTAGCGTCCGGCGTGCGGCGTGCGGCGTGCGCGCAGTGCCGCACCGCAGAGCCGTCGCGGATGCTGCGACGTGCGCACCTGTCACAATAACGCGCACGAGGGAAAACACGCGTTCACGATCCTCGCGATAAAAAGTGAAAGTTTAGTGCTAGTGTATTTAAAAACAATTCATACCATCGTCAGGATCAACTTCAGAGACGGTACGTGATTTTTGTCTTGTTATTTAATCAGGCCCGGTAAGCAAGCGCATTTAATAACGTAGTATCGCTAATTACATAAAATGCAATAATACACCATTTTACTAAATTGTCAAAACAAGATAACACAACACATAAATATTTTTATAATTAAGTAACAAATCACTAAAATACGCGCTGTAACATGCAGATTCGTATGTAATTTTATTGGCGTTAGAATAACTTAATCGAATTATTTGCTAGTATAAATGGTCCGTATAAAATTAGTTTAATAAACTTGTCTGTACCTTTTGCGTTTTAAATTTTCAATTAAAAAATAATCATTTTTTTTACACAAGTTATATATGTTAACACATACATACTTAGTATTTCACCTGAAGAATTCTGATATCTACTACACACCATACAGAGCTACGTTAATATCAAAAGTTTTATATATATGTAAAATAAATTGTAAAAATTGAAGTGGTCAACAAATGACACTAACTGTACCTTTTCGCGAAATCACACTAACTGTATTAAATATATAGTGTCGAAAAAATGTCTATGAAAATATTTATCATTTTAATTTTACCCTCTTCTCTAATCTAATAAAATCGGAAATTATTCAGCCCCTATAGAGACAAACATCCCATCTAACAAAATAAATAATTAATAAAAATGTTATATAACAAAAAAAAATTGCTTAGATATTTGCAAGGAATTATAAATTCACAACATATCATTCATCAAATCAACAAAATATATATCTATATATATCTGAAGTTTATAATTAATAAGAATAATTAAAAATAGGAACACTCCAGCTTAGTACTATAAAGTTGTCAAACGTTAAAAAATATATAAAACGTTAAAACAACTGATTTTATTTTACAAACCTATACTTTATTAATTAAAAACTATAAGAGGCATTTCTTGAAATCCTTTATCGCTTCATCAAATTCAAACCTTTGAGCGGAAATAATGCTTGTTCTAAAAAATGTATTATTTATATCGATTTTTATTGTTATTGTTCTTCCATCATTGACTGTACTTGGTATGTTTAATAAGAAGTACCTACTACGTATATTGGTAAAGTAATTTTGGCTAAAATCAAACAATTCATATGTGATAGGAATACGAAACACGGCCCGATATTGAATTGAAAAGAGGTTGACGCGTCGCTAGTAGGACCGCAAAAGACATCCATGACTGTTACTGCGTATTATATGCAGTAACAGTAACATTATATAGGTAGTTACACGCGCTTCACTGTAAACGAAGGCGTTGTTAACATTACATTAGCATTTTAAGGACCTCAAGAAAAAAATGAATAAGAATTTTTGAGAGATTACTAATGCAGGATCGATTGAGAACATTAATCAACGCATTAAAGGCTTGACACTCGTTAAATCAGTGTAGTGGATTGGATTTCATAATCAGTGATCATAAACATACCATAATAAAAGGTCGCCAATGACTCCTGAAAGCTATTTGAAGTGTGTCTCTATCGTTGTGTAACCACGTGGGAAAAGCTTTTGGGTGAAGGGCAGTATAAAAGCAAACACTCGTTGCTGCTGCAATGATGATATCATCCGGTCAAGGAAATTGTTAAAGGAAAACACTTGACAATTTGATAGCTTATATTCTAGAAATATAAGCTTTCAAATCGTCAAATGTTTTCCTTTAAAGAGTTAATTAATCAATTTTTCATTTTATTTTATAGATATACGACCAGGACGCCTTGAAGTACGGTTAAGAAAGTCTGTTGCAAGTGAAGTTCGATTCATCTGTTAAAACTAAACTGCCACAGAACCGCGGCGCATTATTTAGAGTCGCTGGCTGGAACGAATGCTCGGCCGCTATTCGTAATCAATTGCATCCTATAAGCTCGAATACGAAGCTTTACTTTCCTCATCCGAGATATAAACGCTCTATCCAGAGCGTAATTATAATTGAAACACCATAAATAATATTCCAGGAAATGCGACTTTTGCATTGCTAGTGCTCCTTCGATCGTTAAACTCGTGTGTAAATAAGCGTAAAACTTATTTCCCCGCAGCGGATGCGAAAAGCTTGCAATTTAAAGTTTAAGCTGTTTATGTTCCATGAAATTATAAGGCCACTGCAATTTTTATTCTAAATCATTTATTTCCCTAAATTACATTTTCCATTGAGAACTTTCGGTGCACACTTGGTAATACACAACCTTCCTTACCATGACCGTTGTTATTACCGGCCTTGTTATGCGGAGCTTTTTCAAGGGTTTGTTTTAAATTCGGAGGTATGCATGTCACCGTAAGCAAACACTGGACGCCGATGATGCTCCCGTCTGGCACAAGTGCGTTGTATTTGTCTTTAACAAATACCGCACACGGTGCACCTATTAAGGCGCGACAGATAATTCTCCTAACATTAAGACAAATATTTTAAAGCTGTATATACTAGGAATCTACAAGTAAGAAGACATGTCAAGATTTTCGATCACGTTCTCTACAAATAAAAATGCTACTAATGTCTGTCAAAGGTTTCATCGAAACGCACCAAACCTCGATGTCAATTTTATAATTTAAATATGAATGGGTTTTATATTTAGAATAGAAATCGATTCTTACTACTGACGTCTACAGAAGTATACAATATTAAGAATTTTATTATCGGTATGACAAGGAGGCAATGACAAAAAATGTGTACTACACGTCGGAATTCGAAGTGACTATTATTATGAACGGTGTGCTGTCTTTTAAATGCTTATGCGACGCAGCCCCGGACAGAACTAGTCGAGCGTACGTCTCGAGGTTGCAAAACCAGTTGGCAAACGAATTTTATATTAGCCTATAATCTTTGCAACTGGAACTGGAAAGACCGGGCGCAAATGATTTAAAACAATATCACATATTGAGGATTTTAGATCATCCGGGTAAAAGAGAGTCTATTGTTATCTTAACCTCTATACTTCCTGCGTACATCAGTTGCGAGGCGAGAGAAAGTACTGGCAGTAATATTTCGTAACCCCGCCTATGGAACGAGTAAGAAAATCGATAGTACGAATTGTTTTGTTGGAAGATGGACCGATAAGTAAACATAGCGAAGTTTCAAAACTACGCAATCCCACGCCACTAAGTACAAAAACTGTTGACACTATCGTTGCATTAACATTCTCGATTTAGGCACATGAGACGAAGCCATAATCATCAATCTGTGGATCAAGGTTTCGTAACTAAGTGCCCGGGCAATATTAATATATTACTTAATGAAATCCATGTAATTTGTAACACCCAACCGCTTCGCTCATTATTTACCGCTAAGTATCTGGTACGTGTAAATTCTAATTGAAAGTGAACATCTATCAGCTTAGCTATAGTCAATGTTTATTTCTTTAGTAAGTTATAAAGAAAACCAAATTTAAACACGCAAGCATATAATGGTAAATGTATTAAGGTAATTAATTATATTACAAGCTATACTAGTCTGAAGTAATAAATATATACTGCAAAGTCTACATTAATTGTCTAGAAATTATTCAAGTGTAACATGGCAAAGGTAAACATGGTAAGTATGATACTTAACTCCAAGAGACGTTGCTTTTTGCCTTTTGGACGAAGTCGTAAAATCTGAATGAAACAAGGACATGTAACATCAGAACTTGTCTGAATAACAATATTAAAATAAATATAAATTATAGATTAAAAAATAAACAAGCATTAAGCATAGCTGAAGCGCTACGTGTTTGCCTTAATTCAACTAAGATGTAATTCAATAAAAGCGGTAAGTAAATAATTCGCACATTAAATTTGTAAGTAAATTTTATAACAATTGCAGAACCTTTTTAACCAAAAATTTTAAGACAATTAAAAATGCATAATCTGCTAACAAAAATATATCGTAAATTATTTATTATTTAAAACGCCTATTGCAATAAAGCTTTTAATAAGCCAAATAAACTTAATTTATTGACATAATATTGCGCACTCGTCTTAATTAAAGAAGGTTATACACTGCCGGCCTAAAGTTTGAGACCACCTTGAAAAAAATACAATATTGAATAAAACTCCAAAAGTTAGTGCTCTACAAATTATTTATTTACCTTATTAAATAGGGAAC
>DWQX01000846.1:0-35139 GCA_018245475.1 Pharmacophagus antenor
GGCGAGGGCTACGTAATAGTCGAAGACAAGGCCGGGCCCCGTCTCCGACTATCGTTCGCCTGTATCGCAAACGCGGGAAAAATTACTTTGTTTTGTTGGCCGTGTATGAAGAAACGTTGTCATGATGTAGGAGAATGCGTCTTTTTGGTCGTCTTTCGCGAACCTTTTCTAACACCCTGGGTAAACAAATGCTAGAATACCACTCGGCATTAACACCCTTTTGATCTTCAAGTGGAATTTTACAGATAAGACAAGACCCGTAGCCGAGAAAAAAAACGCGATAATTTTTTTACCAACATTTCTCGCCTGCCTCACTTTTGTTGGCCTGTTCTCATTTTCAAATACATATTCACAAGACTGCTGTTTTTTTTTTCGGGTTCAAAACAATAAATCCACATTTCCTCTCATTTGACAATGTCATAAACAGTATTAGAATGTCAGTGGTCGTATTTCAGTAGCATCTGTGAGCACTATTCTTTTATCATTTTTATTATTTATTTTATCACTTTTCCGAACTCTCAATTCTTCGTGTAAAATTTTCTGAATTTGGCTCATACCAATCCCCAATAGTCCTCGAATTGTCTCGTAGGTAATCCGCAGGTTTTCTTCAATTAGCCGCTTAACAGTAGCCACATTATTTTCGTTGACGGCAGTTGAAGGCCGCCTTTCACGAAATTCGTCATGTAAGGTCTCTCAAATTTAGCATACCATCGCTTCACGGTGCTCAAACAAGGTGCTTCTCTCCGAAAAGCATTTTGAAGACGAGCCGCACATCATAAAAACATCATCGCTCTGAAATCTTTTCGACTTAATTCCATTTTCCTTGCATACGTTGAACTTTGATGTGTAATAAAAAACAATTGACAAATTATTTCCCGCCAATTTTTTTTTATTACTAAGAAGGTTTATAAAATATAACATTCAAAATTCAAATAGTTCCTATTAGCTAGAAGTGCAAAACTTTTAGTGTGCCTCATGTATATTTAAATTTTAATCTTTAGTAAATGATATATAAACAAATATATATGATTTGCTAAAGAAATATGTTTAACGTTGATAGCAACTATACGCTTAATGCCAAAAAATTTGTGTTTTTAGTTTTCAGGAAATCAAAATACAAAATGTATAACAGTTGCATCAACAACGAGCGGCATGATACACAGTGTACCAGTGGCTCATATTGCGGCACCACCGCGCATCACCGGGAGTACTGTACATTATTATACCAGCTCTACCGTGCCACCAACTGCTCCACGAACAATACATCATTTGCCCCAGGCAACCGTCACAATACAAAGTATACCAGGAACCACTTCACAAATGATTCGCGGGTGAGTTATTATTTATGTTAAAATATTAAATTACTTTCTGTGTTATGATAAAGAAAAAGGATACATATTAATCGTCCAGCTCACTGATAATAGATCTTTCTTGTCAAAGGCAAGATGTGTAGGTAAAAATATTTTCACTGCACAAGCATTAATTTTGTTTCTACTTGAGGGGAGCTGTAGCTAATTTTTATTATCGGGATAATGAAGCTTCTTGTCTCAAGACAATAAGCGCTGTATAATATAGAATAATAGGTGCTGAATAATATATTATGTGTGATTGTAAGATCATTAAACACAATTAAATTAAGTTCCTTATTTCCGAATATTGTGTCATTTCAACTAAGGCAGTTGTAAACGTTATTATGTTACAATTGTTGGAATTACAGGTATGATTTTTTATGTCATCGATGGTCATTATGTCTTTGCAGGTTACCAGTCAACTCGAAAACGGGAACGATTAGTACAGTAATGTCGCAAGGTACCGCAAGTACAATAATTGGTTTTGGTACATCTAATGCTACTGTACTTGCAACACCTACACAATATATCAATGTATCTTCTAAATCCTACCCTACCGGAAACATTTTACATAACGCTATAGTCTCAAGGAATGTAATAAATCGTAATTTAAACTCTACCACTTCGGTGAAACCGCAATCACATACAACGACATCCAAAATAAGTTCAGTGGTTACGGCGACTTCAAGTAACTTCGATAATTTGTGTACGAGTGATGTAATAGATAATGGTTGCGGTGCATCGGTAATGTTGAAGAAAGTGCTCACGCTCGGTAGTGTGGGTGCGAGCAAATCGTTTATGATGCACAACACCCAGAAAGTTCTGTCCACCGGTTTCGCTAACGGGGTGACGCCACCACCAAACGTTACCATCGTGAGTTCTGGCACAAGCGGTGGAATTTTGAATAATAACCTTGGTAATAGTACTTCTAATATAGTATGCTCAACATCTGGTAACCTGAGCGCCACACATGCTACATTGTCTGCTTTGTTAGCTTCAAATGCAGATAATCCATAAAGTATTATAAATTCACACATATAATATTTATATCTTTAAATCGATCTCATTTTTGGTCTTCTACTAATATGCTTTTCGTCTAAATGTTTTTTACAAAGACTTACTTAAAAGATGTTTCATTAAAGAGTTGGCTCTATCTATAAAAATTATAATATGAACATGAATTTTTATATTTATTTATTAAGAATTGATGTTGGTAAGAATTATTTGAACTTTTGTCTACCTCTTATGTTACCTGACTAATATCAATAAGATAAAAAAAGGAATAATTTTGTTTGAATTTTTGGTATCAATTTCAAATGTCTAATTTATAACAATCTGTTACTTAGGATTTTTTCTATTCTTTTAGTAAAAATTTTACAAAAACTCTTATCAAAAATTTTAGATATTGTATTGAATGAATAAGTTTATTTCTTCGATCTTTGCAAAATAAAAATAATAATATAAACTTTCCAGTTGGAAACTATGGTTGTGTTTACTATTAGACCAGGGTAAAATATATTAACTAAATTAGAATCAGTATTATTTACGAGATATAACATTTGTGTAATTAATACCTAAGCCTGTTACTATAAGTTCGCCTAATCGAATATCAGTATAGTAGTTACTGTAATGTTTTTCTTATTAGCTTCATGAAGCAAAAAAAGGCTCGAAAACTACCAATGAACGAATTAGATATAGGAGTTCACTTATAATAATAAAAAAACACAGTTTTGTGCCATGTTTCAGTAGTGTGAGTAGTTTATAGGTACTAGTATATAGGAGTTTGTAATTCCATTTTTTGGAATATTGAAAATTTTGTGCCAAATCTGGTTGTTACTACTACTCTTTGTTACTCATACATATCTTGAGTATTTCATGTGCTATAACTTTTATTTTTTTTAATATGAAGCTTGTTAAGCTACTCAGAAACTATTTTTATATAATCGTTTTTTTTTAAATTTTTTATATAATACAACACTGATGCTTAATTTATTTGTAATACGGGTCCTTTGCATTTATACCTATTAGAAGTAATTATTTTTATTTTCATTACTGTGTTTTTAGTTAAGGCATTGTACTTGAATGAACTCACGTACGAGTTCAACAACCAATGCAGTTTTTAAAATTGAATAACTATTTTTCATATAAACGAAACCAATAGTTTTAAGATTTTACTCAGTGTTAAATCTATTACTTCTACATTGTTGTGAAATAGTTACATTCAACAGTGTACTAACATGTTTAATGATAAATATTGTGATTTAATTCTTAATTATTTAGGATAATTCTTTCATAAGTGCTAAACAGAACCAATATTGTAACTGTAATGTCTTGTTGTAATTGAACTTTAAGTATTCTTGAATATGAACGCAAAAGATTTGCTGAAAATCAGCCTTCGTATTATTTTTATGACATATATAATGATTGTTACTTTTTTATTGTTTATGATTAGGATTTAATGGTACAAACAATGACTTGCGTAGTTTTATATGGCTCAATTTTGTTACAGTGTATTATTAATAATTAACTTTATGTGTTTTTAAATATCCGTTTTTATTAATGTTGCAATCGTTCCGATGCCTTATAAAGCTTTAATTTTTTTTTTATATAAGTATAATATAGCAGGAACGATTTTTTGCTTTTGCCTTGCTTACGTGCAATCTTTAATATATTAAGTATTTATTTTTTATCAAAGTCTGCTTTTGTTATTAGTATTTTTTTTTAAATTCCAGTAACTTCGATTAAACTTTTCAGTAAAAAATTTCAAGGCTGAATTTTTCGTGGCGCTTTTTTTTTTATTTTTGCCTCGCTTACGTGCAATGTTTAATTTATTAAATATTTTTGTCTAATTAAAAAGTTGCTTTTGTTATTATTTATTATTTCAAGCTTCGGTATTATAGACTTTATTTTTAATAATAAATTTCAAGGCTGAATCTTTTTGTGTTGCTTTTTTTGTTGATACATTTTTGTTAAATAAATGAAATTCCATTTTTGTAATTGTCTCTCTAACGTTTGCTAGTATCATTAGAAGTAAATTTTATGGTATCATAATAGGTTCATAAAACTAAACCGTGTTTTACTGCAATTTTTTAATTGTTTTTTTTATTACGCTTCTCGAATTTATGTACCTAACTAACTAGGTCTTAAATAAATATTTGTATTCCACAGTTTTTTTTTTTCATTTATTTTTTTATTAATATTAAAAGAATTTGAAATTGGTTGTTGTATACTGCATTGTACGAAAATTAATTTCTTTTTATAAGTAAATTTTTGAATATATTACAATAATTGTAGAAAGAGTAATTTAAAACAAATTGTAGTGCGTTTTGAAGTACCGATAGTATCTATATTCACGATTAGAAGAAATTCAATTTTTGGAATTTTTTGGCTAAATATTGGGATGAAGAATAATACCTTTACTAAAATTTATGATGGAAAAAATTAAAGTGCTAACTCGGAAATAAATATTTCAGTTCTATGTAATAATGGTGTGGATGTAGGAGAAGACCATTTTCGAGCTCTTAACCCTTTCAAGACGATTGTTTATTTAAGGAAGATAAAAACTTTTATGTTCGTGTAAACTGAACAATATATAATACAATGGAACAAAATCGTTCAAACAGTTGCCTTTTCTCTTTCTAGGTTCGGTGATGTAGGCGCAGTTGGTCTAGTTAGTTTTACAGCTTCATCGAAACTGGCTCTCTATGCGGTAACAGTTAGCACAACCGTTGAACTTTGTTTAGGTTTTCCCACGATATTACATTACGTGGTATCGATGTAGACCAAATAAAATCTTATAAAAAGCAATTTCGTCTTTAAAAAATAATACGAGTACTATGAGGCCTTGAAAGGGTTAAATAGTCGTACTTTTCTACTACAATAAATATTCCGTTTAATATGTAAATATTATGTTATGTGACTACGGTTGTCATATATGATGTAGTATTTTTACTCAATGTTATTCAAAATGTTAATCTGTTAGAGACTGAGCGCTAAAATTGACTTCGACTTAAGTGATTTTTAAAGTACACCGATGCAACGAACATTGTTATTTCAGTAAGAGTACTTTTCCAGCTTTAGTCAATAAAATAATCTTGATCTTCACAAATGTTTCATGTCATTCATATTATTTGACGTAGATTTATTAGTTTTATATATATGTACATATATGATTCGCGGAAAAAGTATTCGTGAAATGACCGCACAGGAAAAAAAAACGCAATGTTATATAAGCCCGAGAAAAATCTGCACTGAAAATTGTATAAACATATTTAAACGCATACGGATAAAACATCACACATATAAATGTTCACATAGAAAAATAACGCAATTTTAAATTACAAATAAAAAAAAGCTAATTTAACCTAGCCGATTCTCGATAAAATTAGAGCCCATGATTGGTTGCATTGGTTCACATTTAAAATGTATTCGTAATACAATATTGCGTTCCTGTTTTCAAAAATTATTTACTCTGGGGATCATATTTCGAAATTGCATCGGCGTTTAAAGTGTTAATTATTGTGTAACTAAAACTGTTTAATTCTGTTTCGCACAATGAAACCAATAAAATTTGTGCCCGAAGATTTATTTTAAGCGCCTGTGACACATTAAAGCAACTTCACAGTACATGTTTCAACTCGTATCCGAATATGGGTCTATTCGTGAAGTGCGACGCGCGAATTTACCTATACCAAAAGCGAGCCAGTCGTACCAACGTTTTAATAATTAACTACTAATATAGAAATGAAAAGATATCATCATAATTATTTCATCAAATATCTGCAGCAATTACCTTACATTTTAAAATTTATGTTTTGCAATATTTATTAGATTTTTTTATATTAGTATTAATCGAACTACTTGGCTTTTAAACACATTTTAGATTTTAAAGTAAAATTATTTTCACTATTTAAGAAATAGTTAAAGGAATTCTTAATATTTTTCTGAAATTACAAAACGTTTAAAAAACGGGTAATATTTCATCAATAATTTCTATCAAAGTTTAATTTTTATAATGCCCTAATTTTTTTTTAATAAAGTTCAATTAGTAAATAAGTAGCCAAGGCTTAATTAATAATGTCAATTTTTCTAATACGCTTTTATATTTCTATAATTGCGCTGTAAAGCTTAAAAGAAATTTGTGAGCGTACTTACTGCCAAACTTCATGAATTCTTGTTAGAACGTATAACATAATAAATGTGTTTAAAAATTTTCATGAATTCATTTTAATTCTCCTTTTTTTTCTTAATTATTATTTGGGTGTATTTAAAATAGGGTTATTTTACTTTCAAAAATATTGTGAAATATATTTTTCGATTATCAAGTTAAAGGAGCGCTTAGCGATGCATAGCGTAGAAGTTTCGTAGCTCGTGCTACGCGATGCCTTTTCGTGACGTCATTTGTTTTCGTACTATACATATTTCGCAATGTTGGCTCGCTTTCCCGTCACACAGGCGATTATATCTGTTTACGGCACAGACACTCGAAAATTTTTTAACGACTATAGTCTTTATTACGTATGTGTATGTGTGTGTGCGTCGTTATAATGTAATTACAATGAGGTAACATAAATATAATTAATTTATTAATTATGCCGTTTCAGAAATCTCTGTAAACATTTTCAGTAGCAAAGTTAAAATAAGGATTTAATGAATATAGTTAATTTTTTATAAAAGGAAAAACATAATTACGAGTATTTGTTTTAAACTTTTGAAACTGTCTGTGTGGGGGTTGTCGTTGTGTGGGAGCCCGGTGGGCGTGCTCGCGGAGGCGGGCGCGGGCGGCTAGCAGGGGAGGCGGGCGGCGGGGTAGGGGTACTGGGCGCGAGCACGTGTCGCACGCTCACGTGGTGATGCCGAGCGCGTTGTTCCTCTCGTCCATAGTGCTGGGAGTATGAATAATTGTGTACGGAGTGAATGAATCGATGCGGCACGACGCGGGCGGCAAGCGCGGCGGTGTGGGGGGCCCGGGGGGGCGGGCTGCGCTGCGTGGAGGGGTGCGCCGCGGCGCGGCAGTCTCGTGCCGGTAGTCGGTAGTGCAGCCGAGCGACTTCGGGAACCGTCCCCGCCGCGTTGTCGCTCGCTCGTAGTCGTAGTGCGCCCAACGGCCCGCCCCACGCCGCCGGCGCTTGAGCCCATGGAAACCCAGAGTCAGGATGTTGCCCACAGCCCCGCGGAGGTGCCCAACGACCCGGGGTACGTCTTGCCGCCCACATTGGCAATACAAACGCACTTCCGCGTCTAATCGTGATGTTTGTGTTGCAGGAAGATGTTCGTCGGGGGCCTCAGCTGGCAGACTAGTCCAGGTACGCAAGTCGCACTCCACCTAGACGTCCGGCAAGACGGATGTGCATCTGATGCACTCGAACACGACTGCCGACGGCTTCGCTTACATCCCCATACTTTCATCATCCGTACATGATAAGGAAGCCTCATTTCGTTAGGGTTTTCTGTGATAAAATTCGAAAATTCGCTATATAAACATCGCGAAAGTTTTGTAATCAGCTGATTAGCTCTGACCTAAAATTGTTGTTGTCTGGAGTGTTCTAGAGTCACACATGAAGATGGCGGTTTAGAATGTACGTAGACAACTTGAATCGGGTTCATGTTTTATTATACGCACTGTAATTCAGTTAAGATGTCAAGGTGTATTGGTAGTCAGGTGTGCAGTGGCGGCCATGCCGGGTGCGCGCGCATTCTCTATTGCCGCTCCGACATGCTTGCGTTGAGGCATCAAGCGAAAATGGTCCTTAAGTTTTCGTGTTTTCAGTGAAAATTTCTATTTCAGTGGTACGTCACCGGCTGTTACTCTAAACAGTTATCACAACATAACCTCAAACTTAAGTACGTAGAGCTAGACACGCACCGGTCCGATTACATCCACTTTTGATTGAATTGGCATTAAATATTAAATGTATTGTGATTGTAATTTGTTTAAATACACAAAAGAAATTAAGTCAAATTTGTTTTATTCCTATCCCGCTAAATATCACAATAAAAAAAAATGGTGTTCATTTCTAACGATGTTCACACAAAGCAAATTTTTAAACGCAACTTTAATTAAAAGTTATAGAAAATTCTATAAACAAAATGTCACTGCACTAATATAGCGTTACAAATCAGTAACTAATACTTAGAATTACAACAGAAAAAAAGAAACATGTAAAAGGTCCGGTGCGCGTGCGCAAGTAATGTTACATCCGTGGTATTGGGTCGTGCGCCCACATTGCACTTTGATCATCTATATCTATGCCAATTTTATTCTCCATTGGAGTTATCTATTGTATATTATTTTATAGATAAATTTTTTATAACCTATCTCTTAGATTTAATTTGTTTGCTTGGATTAATATTACCTGGTATTTAAGAGGTAAATTTAAAAAAAAAACGATGTTGTCAATCATTTCTTTCGTAAGTAAGAATAGTGGGAAAGTGGTAAAGTTTATGTGTTATGCTTATAGTCTGCGATGGTCTTTCTCCAGGGTGCTGACTGCCGCCGGTTTTTTTTACAGCACCTATTCATTTGATGGCTTACTGCCAAATGCTACTTGAGCGCTACTCGACGCTTTGTGACGGTTTATTAAAAGAATAAAAACTTTGGCTAAGTGTTTGAAGTCGCTTAATATTTTTTTTTTATTATTTACACCTAGTAAATAAGAGTGCATTACAATTGTAGAAGTACACTGCGAATATGTTTAGATAATTACGCGACAGCATCAGATGTTAGCGGTACTTTATTTGATAAATTGTGAAATATCACTCGTTTTACAATTTTTTTTTGATAAGCGGTGGTTCTCTTATCCTTATCTTGAGGTTATTCTGGTCTTATTTTGGTATATCTAAATCTTTTTACGAAAAATTAAATCAGAACAATATGACAGACGAGCCATCACTTTATCGCATCTTTGAAACTTGTCAAGTGTTGTAAATATATTTAGTAAATGTTCGGGGTAATGTTTAATTTAATGCCCATAAAGATAAAACAGTAACATAACAATAATTAAAGGACGATCAAGCTATACTTCTTCGTATGAGCAATGTTCTTAATTTAAACATTTTCTTCAATCATAAGCAACATTAAAGCAACATGCTATTGTAACATTTTTGTTTAAATTTGTTGTTGATTTTAGTTTTGTAAATACTTTACCAACATTTATGAGTTACTAATATTTATCGAATTTGATTTGAGTATTTAATTTTTTTTAATTATAACATATTCTTTAGGCAAACGATGGTCACAAATTTTAGACAGGATATAACTTTTCTTTACTTTTTTAAATACCTGTAGTATTAAATTTATTATAACATCTCTTCCCATCGCAGCCGGCGCTATAAAGTTTGTAAAGTCTACATTACGTGTCTTGGAAAATTGTATTATTTTTTACGGCAACATCTAAATGGTCTCCACCGAAATGGAACTTCTTTATAATCATAACTTTATTTGTAAAAGAGAGCTCATTATTTCAGCGCTTTGAACATGAGCCCCGTTCCGTTGCGAGTAGGTAGACAAAAGGTTGAGTTACATTATCTGGCTCAGTTCGCGCGCCTGACATATCATTGACGTGCTGTCTCGAAGATCCACTCTGTCCGACTTAACATTACAGAAATAAACAGTGCGCATATTGATATTGAATCGGACGATCTCTGTTCAATTCAATTTATCGATTAAACATTAACTTTTATTTTATCTTAATACACAGTTGTAGAAGTTTACAGAAGTAACGTTCATAACTTAGCTACTTCACGGGAAAGAGTTTTAAAATAACGATTGATTTATTTTGTCACGATTCCATTAATCATTGTTCATGGTTGCAATAGGTCGTTGCATTAATGAAAAGTTGCGCAACGATATAAATAACGATTAAAACAGCTCGCGTCTAATGACGACGGCGAATTGAATTTTTTCTTTTGAAATAGTAATGAGTAGTTAAACTCGGTTGCTTAAAGCCGTCGCGTGGTCCAACACAATGCAGATGAGAACGGGACCGACACGGGCTCGTTACGCTTATTATGATGGCGATTGTTTGTCAGGCCCCGTTCGCGCGACGAGCGATGCGTCGCCGGAAACAACTTTAAGTCCACGTTTTTGTTATACAAATCATTCTTTACAACACACCGATGCCAACTATTATTTCCTTCTTTGATTTTCGGCGCACAATTATTCACTGATTACCGACTAGCCATAGCCATTTGCATTACACGAGGACTTGTATATTAAAGACACGCCACAAGAATAATAGTTTACATAGGTTTTAATGAGTATTAATTAGCAATGTTGTTTAATGTTACTTGAATTTTTTATTTGTGCCGCAATAGTCACAAGTTGTTACTAAGAGACTGTATCAAAGTAGTCCCAGGAGTTTTCGAAATGTAATAAATCAGATTGGTTTCTACTTATTCGCGCAGAAAGCAATTTTGTTTTTATCTTATATCACAAGTTACTGCTGTCGTGTAATATTTTATAGAGATGGCAACAATTTTGTGAATAAAATCTGCTTTCTATGGTTTTCAAATATATACTATATGTATGAACGTAGAACAATGATTTTATCTATTATTTCCGACCTTTACGTTACACATGTATAAAACAAACATATGAGATGTATTTGAAATGTTTTAAGAGAAAACTATTTTATTAATTTGGGATTTGATAGATCGTAACCAAGTAAAGAATATTTGTTAAAAGGCAAAATAATTATAACGTTTCTATTAACAAAGAAAATTGCAATAAAATTTAAATCATTTCTAACCATTGATTTACAAAGACAGGCACGCAAAAACAGCTAATGTTTTATAAAATAAATATTTTTAATAATAACAAAGCAGTAATATATTTTCATTTGACTATTAAAGAAAAAAAAAACAACGCATGAACAATCAATCTTATGTTAAGTGATTACTGTCATCATCTTCACATCACATCATATCAATCTTTGATAAAGAATGCGCTGTAGAAACAGGGAACATAAATTGGTGCTCACACTACGGGTCAAATACGTATTCGACATGTACACAGATAACATGATACCTTAGCTTTTAATTATTATTATTTCTTATTATTATTTTCATTATTATTTACCATAAAATTATTTTATTAATAAATTGATGATAATGAGAACCTGAAGAGTCTCAGCAGAACTGTTAACAGGCTAACTACCACCCTCAATATCAATCTGCCTCCATAATACTCGTAGGATTGCTGTGGTCTTGTAATCTGTGAGCTAAAAGTATTCTGGGTGAACACGCTTCACTATATACGGACTCATTCTCACTAAACATCAGGTGAAATAAAAGTCAAGTGCTAGCCTTGAACGGATAAAAGAGGCGCAAATTCGGCCTCAAGCCGTTCCTTATCCACACTTTTACTTTTTTTTTCAATAATAACTGAAACTATATTCTTACTAAAACGTATCCAACAAAAAAAAATTATTAAAGTCGGTATCCTCAGTAACATTTTATACGTGGTCATAATATCAATAAAATTGAAAAAATTAAGCGTTAAAAGGAGAACCACCTCTTTGTTGTGGGTTAATAAAAAATTAAAAGAAGCATCGCATACTGTTAAGTGTACCTCGATTTTGCTATTTCTAAAAATGTAGTGCTACTAAGCACGCGTGTCATTTTACTGTGTCTGTTCAAGTTTTGAGAAACTTTTGAATTTTTTACTTTAACTTTAAGCTTTGCTTTAGATTTTTGCCAATATAAAGTAATAATTAATAATATATAAAGATTATTAAACAACGTTGTTGCCGCGTTTTGCTGTTATTGTTTATTAATATTACAATACATCTTGGCATCTACTAGTTTCTGATTGTACAAACTAATTATTAATAAATTAATTACTAGCTTCGATAAAGTTATATAATAGACTACCTTATTAATACGTTTTACAACATAAGTTTTAGTTTGAGTACAAAAGTATGTTAATTAAATTTACCATAACGATAACGTTTAAAAGAAACATGAATATGTATTTATTTTATGTTATATCAGTTCTCTCATTAGGTAATATCTCCCATATTATATAAAGAAAAAATTAAATTAGATTTCAGAATCAAGTCATAATTTTTTTATTTACGTAAATTGGATGATTTCAATTACTAATATATTACTATTGCAAAATTTCGTCACGCCAACACAATGTTTACAAAGATACAATTTTATGATTACACAGTTTGTACTAATCTCCCTTGGTTGGTAAATATAATGTAGGGCGAGGGGTACCACGTTTGTAAATAATAATAACTCATTTCATTAAAATTGTATGACTATAATATCAAAGCCTTTTGTTTTGATTTGTGGTTAACATTGCATTATTTCAATTCAGCACACGTCTGCAGCAAAAAGATTTAGCAAGTGGTCAAAGAGGAAAGGGTACATAGAGGGACCGCTTTACCGCAAATCGCAGCATAATCCTCTTCGCAAACCGTATGTGGTCGTTATATCAGAGAAAACGATAGCTTTAGGAACTGCACGCGCAATGCCTCGCTGGTCATTTGAGTTTTCTAGAAATAAAGTAAAGATACACACAGAAAGAACAGTAGCGCTTTAATCGAAAATATCTCATGACAAGAAAGAAGAGGTCATAGGGCAAACTTAGAACTTTGAGTTATATATTCAAATATTAAATAAAGTATAAGGAGAATCCTTATCCTTAGATAGATAAGCAATGAAGAGGAGAAATGAAGAAATAGTTTATGCAGTTGAATTTTAATGAAATTACTTTATTTGCACACTACGACGATAACTTTTTAATACCGGGGTCCTACATATCATGTGTTCATTTGTTTGTAAAACATTAATTGACCCTAATACCGGCGAACTCGTTAGTTTAAATAACAGCCGCTAATGTAACCGAAAAACAAAAGCACGCTGTCAACATACATTTATGTACGTTTGACGGTCGGACAGGAATATATAAATCTTCTGGTGCAATTTGATGAATAGGATGGCGACAAGCTGTGACGTTCCGTAGTTTCTAATTTACCGAAGCAATGCGAGGCCGCAGCTTTTGTTAATATTTCCTACGAACTGTTAATATTTATAAGACGCTTGCATAACTCGTGCGATCTGTATATCTAGACACGCATCTGGGAGCGTTCGGTAAAGGCGACACACGCCACTACGCTGTTGTCATTACTCATGTGTCGCGATCACGACTTCGCGCTACCGACTCGCCGTCGCTTACCGCGGTATGTCACATTACAAACGTTCGACGCGGAAATATTCAACTCTAAATTTCTCGTGTTAAAGTGTACAACGAGACCTTCAAACGGGCTTCCTATTATCTTTTGGAATGCATCTCCGATGAGAACGGTGTATCTTCAAACGACATGCTTAATTGACGACGGCGTGAAGCGGGAACTAAAATTTGATATGAAACTATTTTTCACGATCGTAGTATCGTCTGAATTTTTTTAAGTTATTCAGGTAACTGATATTGTGAGTATTGTATGTGTAAATATTCAAGTTATTAATGTAATAATTTCCGAACTGTTACGATTTACATCCTTCAAAAAGAAAGTATGTTTTGAGAACGTGTTTGAGGTTAATTTACATTTCATTTCCTTAAAAATCGCTAATAATTTATAGGAAGGTTACTGCTAACAATCTAATTGAGTGTTACGTTGTCTTACGTGTATGTTTGTTTGTCAAAATTCCATTAAAACAAATATACAAGTTTATAACAGGGTTTACGCTGGAAACTGGGGGTAAAGCTGCCAAGGTATCCGCTTTTAAATAAATATGTTATTCTTGGTCACTAACGTCTTTACTGAAAATTACATAATGAGTATAATTAAAAGCGTACGTTTTTTTTTGCTGATAATTTGTGAATTGAGTTACGCACGTTGAAAAAGATGTCAGCTTATTGATTATTATCAGTTAAAATTATCATTCGTGACATACTATAAAATACACTCAAATAAGTTATACTACGCAAAAATTATTTTCATCATATTACATAAAATATTCATTAATGAAATTACTTTTCTTCGTGACGATACCTATGAGCTTATTCGAAATAACATATTGATATTATAATTTCTCGCAGCCTCTTTTATATGGAAATAAGAGAGCGTAAGACCGTAGTTTATTTAATTTTTATATCACAATAGAGTTTTATTACAACTTGGCTACTAAGTAGTAACTTTAGTACAATCAATTGGTGAAATAGAAAGGAATGTGTCTTTACAAAGTACTTTTATTGTGTAAACGTTTTGCGTCTACTTTCATTTACTAATTCATAAATTTCATTGCGCATGTATTAAAATTTTTTATTATTTGTTATACGTTTTTGGATTCATCATCGCTACTCATAAGTTGAATAAATAACCAAGTGCGAGTCGGACTCGCACCATGAAGGGGTACTATAAACGTTGATAACGTGACATTTCTTTTATTGTATTTTAAAGTATTATTTTATTATTATTACCTATTTTTGTGGTGGCAATACAAATATATGATACAATCTGTAAAAATTCTATTCTAACTATTATGGTTCAAAAGATAGAGACCGTTGATATGCGGACATACAGATAGAAAGAGAGTGATTGCACAATAATAGGGTTCCGTTCATCACCTTTTGGGTACAGAACCCAAAAAATGTTCTCGTATTATTCTTTTTCCTACAAGTGTGTTTTCGTATATACGTTTAAGTAATGGTCGACCAGACATAAAATTCAAATACGCCATGAAACTGTAACCTCCAAAACTAGAAACAGTAGTTAATAAATATGTTATAATTTAAGAATAATTTAGATATAGTCATGTAATCTATAATTTTTGAGCAAAAAAATTATAGTGAATAATTTAAAGCTAATAATAAAAAAATACAGAAATGTAAAATTAAATCATTCACCGTGATACATAAAAAAAATGTGTGTAGTGTGTAGTGTAGTGGTGTTGTAAAAGAGAGACCTACTATCAAGAATAGTAGTAGGTCTTTCTTGCAGGGATGCATATGCTGTTAAATAATCGCAGACAGGCATTGCTGTATTCCAATTTAAAAACTGGTGAAATTACCGAAATAAAGAGACATAACATCTTATGTTTCAAGGCGATGACGGCAAACACACTCATTGTTATGGGCAGGCAAATCGTTTACCAACAGGTGAACAACCTACTCGTGTCGTATAAAAAAAAAATTCTCACGTTCGCACGAAGTAGCGTGTACCTAAAACTATAAAAGACATGTCCATTATCTGTTTTCCAATTTATTTGCGCAATTTTTGTAAAAAAAAATTAATAAAATCTTTTCAACTGTTACTCGATCCGGTGAACAAACGGTGAATTCGAAAAATATGCTAATTTATAATTGTAGGGTTTTGTGATACCGGCGAAGTATATCTGGCTTTACCTTATTTTGATTAAACACATCACTAATATATTGTTATAATTAACATTGCATATATTCTGTAAATAATATCTTGTGTGAAACTAATGCAAACATTAAAATATTTCAAATAAACCTTACATAAATAAAATTTTTAAGAATAGCTTAAAAAAAGTCTCTTAAATCGTTTATGATTTGAAATTTAATTCAATAAATTCTGAAGACAATATGGGATGGGGACCAAGTTTGCAGCATATAATTGAAGAAAGAAATATTTATTTTTCTCAGAATGCTTATTTATTTAAAAAAAGATGTAAATTACTTACGTTATGGGATCGGCACCGTAAGGACGTGCTGTAACAAATATTCGGGCAGCGTTGGCAATCCTATGTCCATGTAGTAAAATCACTTTGAATAAACGTAGTGTTCCACTTCATTGTGCATTATTAAAACAATTTATGAAGTCTTTGTCGTCTCCGTTATTTAGATTTCATATTTTTGTGCGTCACATCTGTTAGCCCCTCCATATTTTATATATAATACGAATCGGATTCTCCTGATGTTTCTTGACCTTGATTATATATTTCAGATTAGTTGATATCATTCTGTGGACCATGATTTGAATTGCAGTGTTCTAGAATTGTAATTTTATTATAAATTTTTTCAAATCCCAGGAGTTTAGATCTTTATCTGCTTTGGCCATTGTATTCTGTTTTACATCGTTACACAAAGTTGAAATGCGATAAAAGCTAGTATCGTCTATAACCGAATCTTGGCAGACGCTGGTTTAAAATTATAAGATTATAATAACAAGCGAAACTTAAAAATGACGACGCGTCAAACATATTTAACATATTTGTTTTGAAACAAATTCGTTATATTATAAACGACGTACAAAATTTAATACGATGGTCCAGCATTCACTTCTGGGGCACTATAAGTAGTGAAGTTTGGACAGTGACCCTACCACTATCCAAATTTATCGAATCCGCTTTGCTAGCTCCCTCCATCATTACCATTCTTCTGTCATAACTGCATTGCTGTGTTCCAGCAGTCAAAAATGTAAGAGCTAGAGCATTCTAGCCGAGCACGCTTCACCGCCTATAGCCTCATTGTTATGTAACATCATGTGTCAATTGAGGTCATGTATTAGACCGTTGCCAATAAAAAGAGCACAAAAAAAAGTATTTATTATTTCTTTAGTTAAAGCTTAAGCTATTAATACAGATATCATGTTTTAACCAAAATATTGTACTTTCTCAAATATAGTTTTCATTCAGTGTTTCATGGAGTATATAAATCGTAATCGGGTTAAGAGATTTAAAAAGTTGCTGTTAACTGATGAGTTAATTATATCAGGGCATGACTGTCTTCGGTTTTAGGGTTCCTCAAACTTGTTAAAAACAAAAAATAATTGCATGTAAATTTATAGAACATAGACAAATAAAAAGAAAATACATTCTTCAATTTTATTTAATTGGATTATAAAACATATTATCCTAAAATTTTCTTTCACAAATATTATTCCTTTAACATGTTTGAATTCTTTAAGATAGCATGCCTTTTTATATTTTTATAAAAATATTACTGGCATTTTTAGAAAAAGTACGCCAAACTGTTTGTAAACAATAAAAAGCAAGTAAAAATTACAGAGGCGTTTTAGTAAACTCGTTAAAGTGCTTCAGGTCTTGCTTTTGTAGCACACAAGGTCGAATTAACGCATTCAAGCTCAACTTTTTTCCATAAGTAATTTCATTATATTCGTTCCATATCCATAGGTAATCTGAAACTAAATATTTTATTTACCGAATATACCATTTTAAAGATATAGTTATAAGTATAGTCTATATATATATATATAGTCTTATAGTATAGAATGTTTGTAAAAAAGGAAAAAAAATTAATTAAAAAATTAATAAGAAGTTTTTTAAAGAGTAGAAGAGGAGTTGAACGATTTTTTTTCAACAAATTCTTGAGAATTGATATATAAATTTTCATACATTTCTTCAAATATCTGTGAGAGAAGAGATTGTATGATTTTTTTAAATTATGCTTGTATTATGTATATTGAATGATATTTAAGTATTTGCACTTTGTGATGCTAATGACGAATAAAAAAAAAATATTAATTCAGTCCATCTGTCATCTGTACATCATATTACGTTTCACTTGAACCGTCGTGCTTTTTACTAGAGTCGAAATTTATAACCGGATGCCCCTAATGAACGCTACGGTGACGATGGACGGAAAAACAAGAATTTGTGAGCAGCTATTTTAAACCGCAGAAATAATGTTCACCTGCAAAAGCCATGATTCTAGTACTTTTTTAATTGGTAGTATTTTGATATAAATTACTTGCTTAATTTTACAAGCGTTGTCCTGTTAGTATTTTTTATATAACTTCGTATTCGGCTATTTTCGATATATAGGTTTGTGAAGCAAATTATTGTGGAATTCACATGAGATATACATTTTATTGAAAATTTGTTATTATTGAATTAAATAACATGTAAATGTGTAAACAGAAAAGAAAAAAACTAAATATTCTTTCTACGTTATTGCTCTTTTATATGTACTAATAGCCTTGAAAAGTATACAAATATAGCTTAACAGCGAGAGTATCCGGGGGCTTCACTCATAAGGAGAATTAGGTCTTAAACAGAACAGATTCAAAACGCAGCAAAATACCTGTTGGCGGATGGCGCCAGTCGTTGAAAGCTGTTGCTTTACATCGGAAGCACGAGCTCATTTTGAAGTATAGACAACATCGAGAAATTTTATAACAATTATATCTCAATTATCACTACTTCATGTGCCATAGTGAAAAAATCAAAAATTATCAGATAGGGTATCTTTTTGATTCATCTTTATTTGACCGCATATTAACATCGGCTGTATCTTGTACTAAAGTGTTTACGAGATACTAGTAAGTATGTTACACTCATTTCCTGTCAACGCTCGATAATAATTATGTAATAAGTCCTATTGACTGGTATTTTTTTAAAGAAATAGTTTTATCTAACCGTTCTATTCAATACATGCTCTCACAAGCATTAAAAACAAAGCAACGTCAACTTGCAAACAGATTTATGGTTAGGAAAGATGGAAGGTGTTGCCGTTTTATTAACGACATCCTGATTTAGGTGAAAGTGTTTGGAGAACTGCCAAAACACGTGTCATATTCACCAACTATGCAAAATAAACGCGCTTAGTGAATTCGCATCAACAAGCCCGGCTTGGATGTTATAGTCGTAAAACTATTAGTGTTTGTTCTTTCTAAAGTTACGTGTTTATTATGTTCATAGATGAGGTTGGCTTTTAATTTATATGAAGGGATTAATTTTAATGCAAACGTTCACCTTTTTTTATAAGTTGTTTGTGTTTATCTTATTAAAGATCGAAAGAGATCCTATTGTCTAATAGAGACAACTCTACTTTGGTTTTAAATATATATTTTATTTCATACGATGGTTAAACATTCATAGTTTTTTTTTATCTTTTTACGGGGCTGCACTCTTTAAAGTAACATAAAATGATTAAATATGTAAATAAATGGTGGCAGACATATTTAATTTCAAGTAGTATTTTAACAGCGATGCTGAGAAACTAAGATGAATTTTAGCATTTGTATCGATCAGCATATTGAGCATTGATGTTGTTTCAAGCGTCATAGTGATGTGTAAATGTCCGCATTTTCATCACACGCGTTACATAAGTGTGTTGCAGGCGTTAATGCACGCCACGTATTTACAAGACACTGCAAATATTAGTTTAGGTACAGGTACCGCTCCACACTGCTATCTACTGTAATATATATGTAACTATATTTCTTTAACCTCATTATTCATATAAATATAAACAAAATTTTTTTCGGAAATTGTGGTCTGTAATCGGTTATTGTTTCGTAGAAACATATCAAAGAAATATGCAACAATTAATTTACGGTACATTTTAATATGAACAGTTTATAATCAAGTTAAGGGAATGAATTGCTATACATACTTTACTTCCTACGGTTTTTGCTACTCTCATGTCACTGAGGCTTAAGCCTTTAGGAAGCCATACAGCTCTAACATCCTTGGTGTTAAGTCTCAGCAGTATTAAAATGTTTCATGTATTTTAATTAAAATACCGTTATTTTCTAAATTAATACAACCGATTTTTATGCGCTTTCTCATTTATATATTTTCAGAGATTTTACGTTATATATTTTACAACGTACAACATAAAAATATTTTTTCTTATATATAACAGTATTTTCTCTATATCAGTCACACTTTTTAAATTGTTAACAAAACTTATAGGTAGCTTTCTGGATGAAAATGTAAAAACCAAAAATGCGTATAATTATTGGTTTATTGGACAATAAAGATAATGTAAAATGACATATTTTTCTGCAATGTTGACCGCACACGGAATGCGTTGGGCATTAAACATTAGTAAAATTTACACAGGTAATATAAATGTCATCAGCCGTGTCCGCTTTTAACTGCCTACGTACAAAGAGTTGCCTATTTCTGTCTCAAGTGAATGACAGCTAGCTGGGAACCGTTGCGTCGAATGCATAGGCGACCTTTGCGCTGCGCCGGCGCAGTCTAACGTCGGTTTGCGATAGCCCGTGCCTCACGTCACTTAGATGCAGGGGCATGGTCGTTATGGTCATATGTCACGTTATTGAACTTCCTTACACAATTTAGATCGGTTCTTATAACATAATTACGTTGTATTTATCTGTAATCATTCAAGAGTTTTTGTTATTTGTCTATTGAATTAGCGATCGTTTCGCTTTTTTTTTGGAATTTCACTGAATTGAAATATTGATACAAATAAGTGCACGTATGCAGAAATAAACAAACAAAACTTGAGTCCATTCACTCTGCGCTGACATTTCTACGGTGCAGTTTCGTGCCAATTGTCGTCATTTCTTTACAATCCACTTTTAATAACGTATGACACACGCTTATCTAACGATGAAGTTGGCTGAGACCTTCGTTGATTTCCAAACAAATTATGGTAGTTTATTGCCATTATATCTGAAATTATACAGGGGCGTAAAATGATTTATGTTTATTAATATATCGTAATGGAATCCATTAAATCAATAAATTATTCGATTCATTTTTAGTGTGATAAGTTCACAACAATGAATTTTTGACCGATGACGAGAAGGTGCAATAAATTCGATGTGGATCTTTTGTTATTCTTTTTATTGGATGACCACGCATGTGTTTAGATTTAAAAAAGAAAGAAATTAATTCTTTATTGAAAATGTGTAACTCGAAGTTTTTTCTAAAAAAAACCAACAATAAAGGATGAAAGTATAGGAAATGAAGATTTTGGAACTGTAAATTACGGCTTAAAATCTGTGCATTTTATCGACACTTTTGTTAGAATATGTGTTTCAAAGTTAAACCTTGAAAATAATGATAAAAAAATAATCCTATAGACAAAAATACACGAAAAATTTATTTTAACTCGTAAATAATTTGGTCAAAGTGTGGGTTAACTATTTATAGTTGTTTTTATTTTAAAGTGTCCGCATAAATCAGTTGTCTTAAATAAATCCATCGAATTAAAATTAACCATCCAGACAATTTTCAAATATTTTTTATAAATTGTGCTCCAAAATTTTGAATAGTATGAAATTGCTTCTTTTTTATTTTTGTAGCTTTATTATTAATAACAAAATTTGATTTGATCGTCAACGAAATTTTACAATTTTGTTAGTTTTATGAGTAGACAATTTGTTATACAAAAAAGATATTAAATGCGAATAAAATATTGTGATTGCTTTGGACTAAATGCCACTTAAGTGTATCGATGTTTCCTTTCGGCTGTAATATTTCTCGTGGTTAATAGGTAATATAAATTGAATCATATTTTATTATGAACTGTTATATTCTTGTTTACAAATTCGTTTCAAATATTTTATTTCAATCGAAACTGGTTCTCATGTAATCATTTTTAAATAGTAATCAATAACATACCCTTTATAAATATGATTGAATTTCGCTAAGATATTACAGTTTATAATAGATCTTTCCCAGTAATTAGTGTCATAGAAACAAATGGACTGGAGTGTGAGCGCTCGCTCGCCAATACTGACGCTAGAGTAATATTTCAAAGCATCAGCAGTACTACAAATAATATTTGTTATATTGTTGGTCTATAATTAAAGTGTGAAGAGAGTCGAACCACTTCAAAAATAGCCGTTTGTGACACCGTAAATCTCCGTTACGACGAAAGTTAGCCCGTAAATCATTGAACCATGCGAGACTTAATGCCGCGTTGCGTTTTATTGCAAACGTTATTAATAAAATTATGTTGGATTACTATTACGTAATTTATGTAGCATGTCCATCATCACTCGGACTTCATTACAATTATTCATTTGTTTATCATAAAATTTTATAGAACTTAAACCTCCGATTTCTCTCTATACAATGTAGAAGCAACATTATGTTTAAAAATATTAATGTATGTAAGTAGTCTAAATTAAGTAACGCAACGTAACTTTTTTTTTATATTTCATTTGCACATATTAATAAGAAGAGTTAAATGTTAAATTGTAAATATGATTCTTTAATTAAATAGTTAACCTGAGCTAATTATTAAGCATGAGAACTTTATCAGAGTTTACCGAAATAACATAAACATTAGTATTATTATCAAACCCGATTCACAACTATCGCCAATTTTATCAGTAAAATTAGCAAAACAAACACATTTCTTGTCGTCATAACCTAAAACAATGGTTCAGTGATACGGAGGAGTTTTTTGCGGTGCTATATTTTTTAAGTAATCGCGATTGCAGATTCAACTACCAGCATTGAAGTATTACTAGACCTCAGAAACCATAGTCCGATTTATGGGAAATTTGATATAACACATACTCGTGTTCTTCTCTATTCTGTATATATATTTACAGATAAAGGTTGTCATTCGCTGATAATACTTTATAAGCTAACGGAACATAAATTTCTATAGATTTGGAAAGTCTTTTAAGAAAATGGCACAATGTTATAACTCACACGTGGTTACAATTTTCAAGCGCTAGATCGTTAGGTTATTACTAATCATTATTTGCTAATAATGACGTCGTTTTCCGAACAATTAGCACACATCTTTAATTAATGGTCAAAAATTATAACAGAGAAAAAAAGAAAACGGATTAAAATATTTTAAATCTCTAGTGATAGTGATCTATTAGTCTTAAATTAACTATAAAATGAATAGAATTTTTCATAGTAAATAGAAATACACTAATTACCTGCAGCACGTTAGTAGGTGTTGATGATTATAACTACTTAATTTTTTAATATCACTGCAAAGATGTTTAATATTTAACAAACAAACCAAGGTTAAGTATATTACAAGTTCCGCTTTAATTCACCTGTAGTAGAGCAGTCTTAAATAAGTTCATCAGGTAAGATATTCAAAGCGCAAATTACGTGCATCGTTGCAAACGTAAATACATTTCGTAACCAGCGCCAGTGCATCCAAATTCCAAAGCGCTTCTCATTCAGCAATACATAAAACATAAACCACAAATAAATTACATTTCAAATGAGATATAACTTTACTATATTCTATTTCTAACGAACAATCTAAACGTAACAAAGCAATAACAAATTTAACCGCTGTTCAGTAAATCTGCGTCACGATATACGATAAACAGCCGTATCATGGGCCGACTGTTTAGCGGTAACTTAATTTAATACAAGTAGTTTATATAATGAATATAAATCGCGAGCACTAGTAGCTAACATCTAGTTTCCAATGAATGGGTCAGTAATCATCTGTATTTGAGGCCATTATCTCAATTGGTGAGTACCGGACACCGCACCCGCGAGCGCTCTGCTGCTTGTTTGTTTGCCTGACAATGTCCATTTTTGTGTCGGACTATTCTAACCCAAACTGGCTTTTATTTGTCCGTGCACAATTTCAAAGCTTTGTAACGTTTTTGCTTATTTACAAATTCATATACAAACTTACTTTTACTCATAAAAAATCATATGTATAGAGTAAACCTCTTAAATTTTACTTGCGAAATCAATCTTTGGATTATTAACCCGTTTTTCTCGTACCTGCAATAACATTTGTCTGATGGACATATTTTTGGTTTCTTATAGATTCTATACGTAAATCATAGTACAAAACGTAACTTTTCAACTAAAAATGAGGCAAGCATGCCTTTAATGTTTTAAGTGAAGTTGTTATTGTTTACAAAATTACGCTTATCATGCGTTTAATGAGATAATCTTAAGGCAAAATTACCGGCAGAGACATCCGTTTTGGTTCAGCAGGCTAACATCTCGTCACATTAACTCGTAGAGGACAGAAGCGAGTGCCAATATGCTGAAGTGATCATTAACATGAAATGGGCTGGAAGCTCGTTAGTCGACTGGATAAAAAAATCGATGAACAGTGATAATTTACGAGTAGTACTGTGTACAGTTCATTACTATCGCAATCTATTTTTTAAACTCACATTTTCCATTTTAACTATTGCCAAATTCTTTCCCGACACTATTTCTTAATTTCAAAACCTTCGTCTTCTGATTGGTACGGTACTCTCAATGAATGCCTTAAGACTCACTCTTGACCGCTTTCATTCATTATGAATGTTTCTCTTCTTTAGAAGTTTTCTGCATTGCGTACGGAATAATTAATGCCTTTGTTTGTAAAGGATTAAAATAAAGACTGCGGACTGAGTCTGATAATGTGAATTATCAACGCAGGAACGGGTTTCGTAACGGTTTGTATAATTAAATACTATTTTGTATATTTTTAAATAAAGAAAATAATATTTTTCAGTTTTCGTTTTACTTATAGTGTCTTTGTATTTAACGTTAAATCTGAATAATTTAGTGATTAGTATTTTGCTATTGTTGTAATTTGTGTATTTTTTTTTGTTATCTACCATTGCGTCTTCACTTATTAAAAGCATATGTTTATAGATAGGTACGCAAATGTAAAAGCGCATGTTATTGCTGTCTGATAAGAACGAGAAAATTTATAATCTCAAGTTAAATCAATGTATTGACGGTTTTCCTCACATCGTACTTAGTTGCGTTGTGGGAGAACCTTCACTGAGACTTGCCCATTCTTATATTCTTAGGGGTTGTAATCATAGTTTCAGTGGGTAAATATATAAAATTTTAAAAGTATCTCCTTTTAAGAAAAATAAAAATGCTATGAAAAGCATAACATTGAATAGGTATTCTGAACATGACTTATAATATGAATAAAAAATATTTTTGATATTTAATGTATCAATGGTTATAATTTATTATAATAAAAATAATTATATTGTTATCTATATTTCTTACGTAATACTTTTTCTATTTCGTGGATTTGAGCGACAAATATAGATTTTTATTTTCATCTGGTAAACACAGAGGCAGGCCGTAAAATATCGAAATGTAGTACACTGACTACAATAACATGAACATTGTAAGTTTATGGGTTTTATGAGTCCGTTTCAAAATATCGACAATGAGAAAAATGATGAATTCGGTAATACAAAAGGGCAAACGTAAAAATTCATATTGCAAAAGATATTCATAATAATTCAACATTTTTCTATGGTTGATGTGATTGATGTTTTGAATAGCTATAGAGGATTACAATAGGGAGAAAGGTTATTAATGCAAATTGAAAACACTTCTTTCTGTATTAATTACTACAAATATACCTAATAATTTTTGATGAGCATGTTAAAAGTATATTTTTATTTGTAAGTGATTGAGAGAACCACTAATAGGACTAATGAAATTTTTCCGTAAGGTATTTTCCAAGAAATGTCGTTTTCATTTTTTTTATTTGACATTTACCTTCATTGTTTTTATGGAGTTTTGTAAGAAAATTATAAATGCAATACATTTGTTAATTTTTTAAAATGTTGAAATTTGTGAAATAAAAAATTAACGTTCAATTTATATACACGTTCCATTCTTTCTTAACAAAAGTTTTCATCCACATATTATGAATATATAAAAAAAATGTTTACAACCCTCGAATTAAGCGGAACTCATGATGCTCATATTTTTAAAACGTTATATTGACAGACTCGTTGACTTGTTCAATGGCGCACTCTAAATAAATGTTTACCTAAAAGGTTTATTCCAGAGATTTAGCCAATGTATGTGAAGATGTGTAAGTGAACAAATACAAAAGGGGAGAAAAAAATGATTTATCTATGATAATGAAAGGTAAAGCTTGAATATTTCTTAAATATTTATATTTCCGAGAGCCCATTTAGGTAAAAAGTAAACGTACGTGAATTTTGAGAATAGCTTTACGAATTAAATTAAAGATTATTCAGAAAATTTCATGCAAAAACATTACGTCTGTGGCAACGAGAACATTTTTTGTAGATGAACTCTAGTAATATTGTACATCTTAATTTAAATTTAGACAAATTGTTAAGAACCATATATTTTATATATTTATAATTAGTAAATGAATATAAACCATTATAAAGTGATAAATTGCAAACCGAGATATAAATATTCCAGAGGTAAATGTGAAATATTTTGGATTAACTCCAAAGATTTGTTTTCCAGTCTTATCTGTCGATAATAAGATTAATATAATAAACACCCGAGTGTTTCCTTGATAATCATATTATAGTAAGTTTATCGAATATATGTATAACAGCGGGCGATCGGTTGATTGTGTTATCTTACGGGAATTAATAACATAATGTCTTTTGCAGGTGGATATATCTACTACTACTACTTAGTATTTACTCATAACGGTAATGAAAATAATGCATAAGAAGAATATTATGATTAACTCACTGTTTTTGTAGTAATAAGTAAAATCTTATCCACTATCACTTGTACTCATCGTTTTTGTTATTGTATTATACTTTAGCAGCGATATAATCGATTAGATACCAAATGCTGCTGTTGTGTGTTAGAGATATGTATACTTAGAAACTTAATATTACTGTGATTTAGTTTAATAGACTTTATTTTTATAGTTAGTACCGGCTAGCGGTCCTAGTGTTACATTTTATTTTAATTATCCCAATGAAGTAGAACTCAGACTCCTTTATGTACCTAAGTCAAATATTCAATTCGCCGAACCTATATTAGCGTAATACCCGAGAAACCTTAATACTCACTGAGTACTAGAGATTTTAACAGGCAGCATGCTAGATATAAGGTGCAACACCGTAAGCATACAATCCACTGAGTAATTATGTACCTATATATACCATTTAGTTATATACCTATACATATATAATCCTATATTTAAGTGCAACCACTGTAATAAAATTAACTTACACGTTAGATTCACGGAGAAAATATTTTTCCCAGGGTTACGCAAGCGGTAATTGTGGTGGAGCACCTTAGTTGCCATCTTCTGAAGTTTGGTAAGTGAGGCACTCCATTTATACAGTCTGCCCGTCGTGATTCCGGAGAGAAATATTTTGTCGATTGTACCGCTCGTGCTCTGTTAACGCAGCTACTTGACACAAACAGTGCGGAACATCACGCATAAATAGATCTTTCCCGGGAACCACCGGAAGCATATCACACTTCGTAGAGTAGCCGCTTGAGACCTGTACCGAGCTTATTAGATAGTTAAGCGTCTAACGGTCAATGTCACGCTATGCATGATTACGTTAAGAGCACGAATTAGTTTTATTCTAATTATATCACTTATATTATGTTCATTAGTGTATTTTAGTGATAATTGCACATTTTTTATTCCATTTTTCAATTACATTCTTGATGTGCTTGCGTAAAATAATACTTGATGTAATTTTGTTTAAAGTGATTAAAATTTTGAGGGAAGCTATCAGTGTAATCGTGGAAGATCCAAGAAGGGTTTAGCCGGTGAACCTGAGCGCAAGTCAACTGATCCGTGTAATGGAAGTCTGCGAGTTTAGGCCGCCTGCCACCACCCCTCTTTCTTAATGCATATAGTTATACCTATTTGAGTGAGTACGATTTTGCACGAACCTTTTTTGTGTACATCGAGGGTTGATCCGATGGGTTGAGTTCGTCACGGTGGGTGAGTTTTTTTTTGTTCGAAAACGGAACTACAATTACGCGGGGGTGTTTGTTGTGCCTCACAGGTAAATAACATGCGCTTAAATCCAGTTGGGATGTATTTATATGCGGATGTCGTACAAGGCGCATACGGCGGCGGACGACACACGCCCCTAATCCGATTATGTGTAACAAAATGCTACGCGCGACCACTCGCCGGGACTAGTCTCGTTGACTTGTTCGTGCACTGTGTATTGTTATTTATTACATTTGTTAGCTTTTACTATATGACAGTTCCCTTTTGGTATTTTTAAATAGTTCTGTTGGGACGTGACGGTTTTCCAGTCAACAAAATTCATAATATAAACGAATTGTTAAAAATTCCTTTTAACTTCTGCCTCTTACCTAGCAATCTATAATCTATTGAACTCAATATCAAAATACGATAGGAATCCATTATAAACATAAATAATGCTTTTATTCAACAAAATTGTTAAATATCTTAAATGTCCAGATAAATCGCTAACAAAAATAACATGATTCAAGCACGTAATTCCCTAACAATATATTTATCCTAAACAACTTGTAAAAGCACGAAGTCTCAAAATTGAATCGTGAGTCACCTTCCGTATCTAAGCCGGCTAAAAAAACAAAACGTTCGAATGTTGAAGAGTTCTCCTGTAATCCTATTACGTGACAAAATGTTGTCACTTCAGCGACCTTCCTAATCTCTCACATTAAATTTAATTGTGCGATATATGAGTTGCACATAAATGGACGTCATATATTATTAACAAGCCTTTCGCCGTCATTAGAGATACTTTAATTTGTACGGTGCTTGTATGACGAATAAATAATTTTGATGGCCCATCGAGTGCATTACGCTGCCAGGGCAATGTGCGCATCCTTTGAGTTAGAGGCATTATTTTTGGCATTCGTGATAGACTCACTTGCCTCTAACGGCTGTAGGGATTAGCTTGTGCGTTAATAGTAAAGTTTCGCTTTGAACGTTGCCCACATATACCGCAAAGAAATATTTGCTCTCCTTAGATGTGCCAAAAGGGCCATCAGCTAATGTGCATATTAATTTTGGCAACGAAACGTGATAAATGTTCGAATTTACCGTTTAATTGCATTAGATATTCGTTGGAGACATTATGAAGGTTTAACGTTATAATATCTTGTATATTATTAATAATTATTATATGTGAATAAGTATTGTATTAAATGTCGAAAAGAAAAGTTAGAAATAAAAATTACTGGATAATTAAGTTATGTAAAGATGGTAAGTAGCTTTGAAAATACAGAAATAATAGAAAAATAACACTAAAAGCCGTAGAGACAAAAAGTGAATACGTAATATATGTATAAAAACTACTTATATTCACTTTGGACAACTTGAAATGATTGTTTTATTTGATAGAGTTCGTAGTCGGACTAAATATAAAGAAGGCAGCCGCTTCGGCATTTTTAACTGGATTAACATGTGGTACGGGTAGAGCAGTAAAAATTAGATTGGAGCAGCTAACTCGCGTCCACTAAGTAGAACTAAAGCCGGTAACAACTAAATTAGCGAGGAGCGTTCGCTTCCGCAGCAGGAAAGCAACACTTATCGCGCACGTTGCATAAGTACTTTAATGTGTGAGACAGAATAATTTGTTATGCGTCATACTCTATATCAATTTGTCTTCGTTATCTCGATACGAGATGTAACTGAAACTGTTTGTGGGTGAGTTGCATCGTAATTATGAGTGGGCATCCGTAATTAAAGTTTGAATAGCAGTGCATGGCGATCGTCCGCCGTTCCACCGCTCTTATGTATTTGTTCAATGAAATATTTTTTCGATTTAGTTCTCTTATAACACAATGATTGCAAACAATATAGAATGGGTCTAATCTTTATAATAGGTATAAGCGTACATTAGGATAACAGATTATTAAAAATCAAATTGTAGAATCCTTTGTCAATAACAGTTTTTCACTACCTGAATATTTTTACATTAAAAAACAAGAAAAGGAAAATCTTTTGTTCGTCTTTATTTTTATCCCGGCTAATCTTTAAAACAGCTGAATCGATTTCGACCGGACTTTTACTGGCAGATATATGATGATTTCATAATAAAATAGGTTATTTTTATTTCAGAAAAATTATCAGGATTTCGCTCAAAAAATTTAACTCTTGTTTATGTACAAACTCCTACAGCCTAAAGTTTTCGATGTACGGGTATAGTTTTCAGATTCGAGGTCGTAGTTTCGAATTTGCCATGCGTGCAATAATTATCAGAAGCAAAAAGCGGAGTCGGGTTAAATGGATTTTTTTTAATGATGGCTCTATTTTTAATTTTCTTAAAAAAAGTTATTGGATATTGTTCAAGGTGAAACTGTACAATATTTGTAACAAAATAATGACACTACGATTTTAAAATGTGTCTGTAAACAAACCGCGAGATCATTACTACAAAATAGCCCTCATTAGTTCTGCCGCAAGAGGGTTACATAAAAATAGTTAATAAATGACAATAATTAATAATGTTTAAAACATAAAAGTTTTATAAAATACCATTATGTAAATTATAATTTTGAGCTATACTTTAATTGGATGTTAAATGTTGATGCATTTGAATATTATGGATGGCTAACTGAAAGTGTATTAAGATAATGGGTAATGTTTATATTATTTTTTAATAACTATATTTTTACTTTTCAGAACTTGTCCTTTACATTTGAGAGCTTCTAGATGCAAATATTAATTCAATCATGCAATTTAAAGAGCTATAATGAAATTGCTTGACTGGTTAACAAAAAAAGAAATACGTAAGTAACAAACATGAAGTCCCTTTTTCTATTTTCGGAAAACAATATCGACATTGTGATTAGATGAAATTAATATGAGCTGGAAAGTCGCATAAAGTTTCGTTCAGAAACATAATGTACATAAATGCTTGTAAGGCTGTTCAGTTAAAATTTTTTGAGTTATGTATTTAAATGACCACCAAAGGTATTAGGGGACTAAAACGAAAACTGGGACGTATCACTGGTTCTACTACACGTTATTGGTAGTTTTCCTTAGCTTAATCCGAACGCACTGGCCGTCTGTTTGTAATATGCGTCACGTTCCATATTTATACGGTTCGAAGTAGAAACAAAAATATTATTAACTCTCTTTACAAACATATGCCCGAATGCCAATATTTACGAACACATTGGATTCCTGTCTGTCAGAAATAAGAATAATTCCAACTTGCCGTTTAATACAGCATCGTCAGTCTGTTATCATATTCAATGTAAGAGGAAACTTTTGTTCGTAAAATCTACTAATATCGTTTCAAATTATTAAAGATAACAGTCATACATTTTAAAGGAGATTAAGTACAGCTGGTTAAGAACTTCATATTTGAGGTTATTTTTACACTAGATGATCTATAAAAACTCAACTAAGTCACTGTTCTAGTACTATTTTGTTTCAATTTAAGTCCGTTTTCGATTCTTACTTCTAGTTTACTCTCTCTCCATATGCATATTAGAGCTCACGGATGACCGGATTCGCGAGCCAGTTTCGATGAAGCTGTAATAGTCGACAAAAAGACTAACAGCGCAAACTTCACCGAAACCAGCAGCAGCAACTTATGCATATTTTTATATCTTTTTAAAATTTTCAGACGTTAATAATATACATTATATTCATCCACAAAAGTACAATTATATTTTTTAAAATGTGTAATAGATGTCACTTGATGGTAATATATGAGTTTTTTTCATATATTTTTCATTAATTAACTTTAAACCTATAAATTAACTATTTTTATTTTTATTATTTCTTGGCAATTTTACATTTAAATCATGCTTTGATGCAGATATGACATAGAGCACTTTACAAAAAGAGTTAATGGTCTTCGTTAGGTTTAGTGTGAGCTAAGCTGGCTATATCACCACTCACCACATGGTGGTCAGGCGCAATTTTGTGTAATTAAAAAGTGTAATAAGATATATATAAATTATATTGTAAAATAATTTGTGTGCAGTGTTATTTCTCTTTGTTATGGACAGGGATATAAATGTTTACTAAGTAAATTATTCGCTTGTATTAAAAAAAAACTTAGAAGAAATGAATAATTAAGCAATATTTATTGTCTGTTAATGATCTTTTTTAACAAGTTTGTGAGTTTATGGCTTAATTTCAAGATGATAAAATCATGCCACTTATCATGATTTAAAAATTATAGAGCGAGTGTCAAAACGATAAAACTTTAGTTGCCAAATGTCAAACATTACTTTCGTAATCCTGGGCATGCAAACTACACGTCATGTGAAGATGCTCTGTTACATTGATGAACTAAAATTTGTTCGTATTTGTATTCTAGTTGCCGCGATAAGAATCTTATGTTGATTCCAGCCCACGAAAGTTGTGGGTAAAATAATCAGGATGTCGTAGTGATAAGTGACGTGCTTATCATTCAACGAACTGTTTTTTCGTCTTCCCACCAGATTTTTACAGCGGTTAGCAGGCCAGTATTCGTGCGGTAAGTAAGGATTAGTTAATTTTATTTGTCGATTTATTGCTCTTTCATATTAATTTTAAAGGTAACTATATTTTTGTATGGTATGTTAAGAAGCAATTTTTCTAACAAACTTTACTTTTATAACTTTTTTAGAAAAAGTTACGAATTTGGTTTACTTAAAGTCGCTGAATTTGGACATCCGTGGACTGTTCTATATCCTATTTAATAAATTTTCAGTTTCAGTATTAATTGTTACTTGTTAATTATTTACTTTCATATTTTAAAGATTTCAATAATGCAATATTTTACTGCACTTACTATCAAATAAAAGCTATTATATATACATATAAAAGCATTAAGTTATCTAAATCTTCATAAAATTGGCAACCTTGAAATGAAATCATATTTTTGACAAGGCTCAGAAGTTTTTAAGTGAAGTGTATGTTTGATGTATATGGTGCGATAAAAGATAACCTAACCATCGCTAGGGTTATCATAACATACAAATCTTTGAGTGGATAAACGATATCTCTGTACATAAAAATCAGTTTGTTTAAACCGTTTCAAATGTAAAAATAATTGAAAATATGAAGAATATATTTAATTATATATTTTTCTTCCTTGTTAAATTGTATTATGAATTCATTACAATTTTCTGTGAGTATCATCATAAACTCTTTTTATATTTAAATTAAGAACCGAGAATTAATTGTTTTCATGGCTTTTAATATTCAAACTAATGTATTGTTGCGTTGCGCAAAATAGACTATAATAAGTTATGAAATAACTACCTTTTTAGCGATCTATATACAACCCCTTTTCTGCCGATATAGCAGTATAATTTTTCATCTTAGATTTCAGACAATTTTCCAATTAAAAAATTTTTTAGTCAAATGTATAAGCATACATAAGAAAAAACTTCTTAAAAACGATTGACTAAGTTTGTTTTCATCTGTATTTACATAAAAAAATGGTGCGTTAGTGTAATTATTATAACAAAACTCTTCGAAACTTTATTAAAACTATATTGAAAAATTTCATTTTAAAATTTATATTTGAAATGAACTTCCATATAGTCAATGTCTTAGAAGTCTCCATACATGGTTTTTTGATTTCAACTTAATAAATGTAATAAAATAATTTATATGTAGAGTAACTTCAATGGTTAATTCTCGTGTGCAGGTGGTTATAGAGTAGCCTTGATAGATACCCATCAAAATATACGCGTCAGACCGGTGTAAATGGATTCACTCCTATAAATGTCAATATCCTGTTTCATTTGGATAGAACCCCAAAATTTGCATATTCCTGCATACATTTATACAACATCCGAATAAAGTTTACTCGATCCGTAATTAGACTACCGTTTACACGTAAAAGCTCAGTGGGTTATAATACATTTAAATATTGTTACCTGTACGTAAGGACCATTGCAAAAACAATAAGCTAGCTTATTGAATCACAGATTGTACCATTGACTTGAGCAGGATACGTTTAGTTTATATTCTATTTTAAAGATTTTTCTTGGCTGGGCTAACAAAAAGTAGATGTTTCATTTCAATGTAACGACTTAAAGGAAATGTCCAAGAATAAGATACAGGGGGGTCAGTGCATCTGGCGTGTATTTATTTAAATGCGTATAGGGGCATGAATAAATTAGATGCAATATCAATGCCAGATAACGGCAGTAATTGCCCTATAAAGAGGCGTAACGACGTCACTACGCCTAGAAACGCAATTACGTTAGCAAGCATGCCCTCACGGACGTAGCAATAAATGTCAGCCACGGACTTTATTGCTTCAGAAAATCCTTTAGATTTTTGGGTGTTTATGTCATATGTTGAAATATTGTTATATGTAAAAACTGCCGAATGTGCATATTAGCATAAAGACGTTTCAATGCTTCGTTATGTTCTTGACATAACAACAAATTTTTATCGCGTTTGTCTTAGTATTTCCAATTGCTTAGGTAACTTTAAAATATTGAGCCAGATGAATAGCAATAAGGAATGCCCGCAAAAGCGTTTCAGAAAATGGGATGCGATAGCATAAACTGTCTTCACTTCATGTGAATATAACTCAAAAATTTGGCTGAGCAGCCCATACCGGGCACAAATGGAAGTGCGCGTAGTAATATGGTCTACATTGTACGTCGGATTTAGGGTATTTCCGATGCTCTAAGAAAATATACTGTTACCGTTCGACTTCTCAAGTTATTCCTTTACTTTAAAATTCCGCCTTAAGATGCAGCGTAGTGGAACGAGTGTAATCTCAGATTATCTCTTCGATTATTCTTTCCACATTTTCAAGTATATTGTTATAGTTATTTGAGGAAAACTATATGAAAAACAAGATAAGATTAGTTATATTGAATTGTTACGTTTTTCTGAAGACGTTATTAATAAAATTAAAATAAAAAAGATAGAAGTACTTGCGAGGGTAGTCACTTAAAAATCTTGAAATAGTTAATCTTTTATAATTATTTATGTTGCGAAATTGAGCTGTCCAGCGGTGGTTTTACCAATGGAGCAATTGACATATGGCAGGCATAGATGTATCATTTTACTCTTGATATTCTGTTTATACAATGCATTTTGCATCATCATTGATAATGCAAACGAGGAAGGGTGAATGGTTTTCTTCTAAAGTAAGACAAAATTACCATCGCAGACTCATCTCCATCATCTCCACTTACCATCAGGCTGAATCGTGATCAGGCGTATGTCAATATTTACAAAAATAAGTAATTTTATAAAAAATTAACGTCTATTCGTACTTCCCTCATATAAAACGAAAATTAATTAAATTTAATTAATGAATTCATATTTGAAATTACTGTAATAACATGAAGTGGCATCCACTACATGTTTAAAAAAATGTATTTAAATTTGAGTGGATGTATGAAAAGTAATTAACGATTGGAAATTAACATAATATATATATATATATAT